>NW_023609569.1:0-20322 GCF_013339725.1 Rhipicephalus microplus | reverse complement strand
TAATGTAGTGCTTTACGTTATTGAAGGTCTACTTAAAATATATTGCTAGGATGACTCTTTCTTGTCGTCAGGTATCAGGGGTAGGTAGGTCAATTATCTCATGTTTGAGCTGTAAAAGGACGTCTTGAGCTGAAAAAAGCGGGCGAAAGCCAAACATGGTGTCAGGGAGGATGTGATCATTTAACCATATGGTGTAGTAGCGCAAATTTACGGGGACGTAGAGGACAAGAAAACACGACACTCGCTACACTCGCAACTAATTTTTATTTCAGAAGCAGCACTTCATATATAACCCATAACCCTAGCGACACAGAAAAGAACTACGAACACTGAATCATTGCCAACAGAAGCTTTTGCGCAGACTCAAGCGATAGTACACGGCAGCTACGCTTAGACACTTTAAAATGACATAACTAAAACAGCCCTGGGTAACATCAAATAAAAAAACCAAGAAATTTGCGGGAATTCACACGTGTTTGAAACAAAAAGAAAAGAAGGATGCATTAGTCAGTCATCGGTTTCGTTAAGTAACCGAGAAGCCAGCTACCTCGAAGGACTTAATTGAGATCAGTGTTCGCATGTGTCATACTCTCCTTTTTGTCGTTTCAAAATTTTGTTTCAAACACGTGTGAATTCCCGCAAATTTTTTGGTTTTTTTGATTTGATGTTACCCAGGGCTGTTTTAGTTATGTCATTTTAAAGTGTCTAAGCGTAGCTGCCGTGTACTATCGCTTGAGTCTGCGCAAAAGCTTCTGTTGGCAATGATTAAGTGTTCGTAGTTCTTTTCTGTGTCGCTAGGGTTATGGGTTATATATGAAGTGCTGCTTCTGAAATAAAAATTAGTTGCGAGTGTAGCGAGTGTCGTGTTTTCTTGTCCTCTTCGTCCCCGTAAATTTGCGCTACTACACCATATGGTTAAATGATGTCTCACCAACTAGCCCAGCTCTCAACCCTACGGAGGATGTGATGTTCTTTCAAGTAGTCCGTAAAGCGAAGCTGCATGGCATTCTCCATGACTTTGCGCATGACGTAAGGGATATCGGACGTAGACTATCTGTGTTAACGGGTTTGTCTGGCTTGGGTCGCTGTTTCATAAAAGTACATACAAACTGCAGTTGAGTGAAGATATTCTAGATGGCGCTGAGCCGCTACTCTCCGATTGGCTGCTGCGCGCGTTGTGTCTGGGTACGCGAGGAAGGAGTGCCTCTCTCAGTCCCCTGGATCGTCGCCATACGTGGCGGATTGTTGGTAGGGCATGCACGATGGCTATGGCTCGTCGCCTCGTCGGTATGGCATCTGCATCACTCCGTCTTCTCGATGGTAGGGTACATGCGGACGGACGGATGGATGCTTCGCCCCACACATTAACATTCGCTCTGAGGATGTGCTGTGATTTTTTTTAAAAAGACAGTCTTTTTGGGGACCTTCGACGCAAAACTTTTTTGTCTGTCTGTCTCTGTGTCTGTCTGTCTGTCTGTCTGTACATTTGTCTGTTTGTCCGTCCTTAATGGTGCCTAAACGGCATCAAAGTGGCCAAATGATACTCCAAACAGCCGACCCCATCCGCAGCGACCAGCAGTATTGCTCAAGGTCCACTGTTCATACTTGTGCGATTGTAAATTAAAAAGCGATTATTGCGTATATCTGAGGCACCATAACAACACGTAATTTTTTTACTAGAAAAAGCATACATCAGTAATTTTAAGGATCGAAGCCTTTATAACGCTGTGCTGGCCATGCAACGCTTGCACGAAAATGCAAGTGTTTCCAACGCTTTGCTAATACGACACGGTGGTATACCACCTACCCGTCACCTTGCGTTCTACACCTATCTCCTTCGAGACGGGCGTGCAGGGCGCGAGCGCTTCGTTTTCCTAAATAACTGCCAGGGAGCGCTAATGTCTTACGTGTGACGTGACTTGATGCGCTCGTTCACCTCCGCTGCACGCTCGAAGCACTCTGGTATTCTTGAGGCACGCAGCGCCTCCAGAATACCATTCAGCGATTTTCTTGCGCAGTACATCAAATAAACGTTTTCTTCACTCTCTTCGGACGCAAGACTATCATCATTCGACGACATTTGTAGTGTAACATGCAAATACGGGGCCAATTCTTTACTTGTATATCACTCAGATTGAATTTGCTTCCCGGTATAACACAGGATAATAAAAATTGAGCCACCTTCACTACATTGATGGCGTTAAGGCAGAGGAAAGCGTGTCTTTTTTATGTCAGGTTATCGTTGCAACTAATCTCCTACCGTAGACGGCAGTGCACAGCTCACCATATTGAAGAAAATTATGAAGAGTTAGCGCTGCTCTTACTGAGTTCCTAAAGGTGGGATCACAGCAGAGCAGGTAGACACATCACTGGGCTTTTACCACAATCCTCATCTCTTTCACAACCCTTGCTACAGTATACTCCGCATGGCTACTATGCTAGCTCTTTTTTTGTCTCTGTTTAAGGCCTTTTATTTCCTTCATCACTTTTTTCATTCTGTTTGTGTTCCTTTCTTTCTCTCTCTCTCTACTTTTCTTTGCTATTCTTTTCAATCGGACTCTCACTTTACATTTATTTATCCCTCTTTGATTGATTCTGTCCCCTTCCTTTTCTTTCTCTTTCTGTCATTTCCCTTTATTTCTCTACTTGTCTCTCCTTTTTTTTATGGCAAGCTTCACTTTTTCCACACTTTGTTTCTTCCCTTCTGGCCCAAACTACCCTTAGCCACCCTTTCGCTATACCATACTGTGTAAGATCAGGCTATGCTCAGCAGACGTGCTTATATAACTGATGCTAGATGCTTTCAGCATAGCGTCGTTTCGCACAGCTGTAGCAGTCTCAGCCAGTGCAGAAGACTGCGCACTTTGCGTTTTGCATAAATGCACCTGGCCGAGACATGCGCAGCTTGGCTGCAAACTGACAGCTAAGCCGAATAAACGCATCTTCACGTTCTGCTCAAATTACTCCTGAAGCTACTGTCATAGCTTGTAAACACAGAAAATCAAAATGTTCTGCGTGAGCCATGCTGATAACTTCGGCTTCATTTATGGGGTTACGGAGTTCTTCAACAATCTCCGTGTGTTTGCCACATTAAAATGTTTGTGAGTGACTGATCTGGTCGCGTTGTTCGATTCGTCACCCCAGCGACTTATCTGGCGGACATGCAGTGGACACACTACACAACACAGTTTGGGTCTGTAGAACATGGTCGAGGTTTCACTGGCAGCAATGGCTGGTAACGGCTGTCTTGTGTGCCATCCGAGCGGGTGCCAGCCGTGTGAGCACGTTTAACATATCGCGGGGCAAGAGAGAGAGAGAAACGAGAAAAAAGGAAGGCAGGAAGGTTAACCAGATGCTAGTAACCGGTATGCTACCCTAAACTGGGGTTGGGGAATACGGGTTAAAAGAGAAAGGGAGAGTTAAAAAATAAATAAGAGAAAAACACCGACACACACGCACACACAAAATCATTCCACTCAGAGGCGTTCCGACAGGCCAGTACTTCGCAAGAAGGCCAGTAGCGCTTGCACGGCTTTCTTCTGTGACGATGAGTCATGACGATGGCGCAGTATACTTTCTTCTGACAGCGGCTGGTCATCTAACCTGTTTAGTTTATTGGAAAGCTGTTGTCTTTCCAGGTTGTATTTTGGGCAGTCACACAGGATATGTCGAATGGTTTCTTCGTCTCCGCAGTGTGCACAGTCGGCGGTGTCGGCCATACCTATGCGGAACGCCTACGCACGGGTAAACGCGACTCCCAACCATAGGCTGCACAGAGCAGTAGCGTCGCCGCAAGCATTTCCGCGTCAACATGCGTCTAGGCTAGGAGAAAGCCGGACGGTACTGTTTGCACAGTGGCTTAAACTGCTTGCTGACGAATCAGATAGTCATAGCGCTTCAGTGTCCACGTTATCTCCCCCGACGACTTTGCATGTTGCTTGTCGTGACGCGTCAGTAGAGCATTCCCATGTTTTATTGCTACGTGTCCAAGGAATTCACGAACTTGACTTTCTAAGAAACCAATGAGTTTTGCTCATTCGGCTTCAATATTGTCGCTGGCGAAACACCTGCGCCCATACACCTCGCAACGTCGGATTCTACAGAGCACTCAGCCGCTGGATTTACTAATGTTTCCGGCACGTTGGTGCCTAAAAGTGTTTGGTGGAAGTTACCGTTGATATAGAGTTTCCTGTTTGCGCCGGCGAACATTGCACAGTATGTTTAGAGGGAATAGACGCGAGGGCCATCGAGGGGTCTTACCTTATCGGTGAAGCTCGCAAGCGTTGTACGCTCGGATTGGCCAAGCTGTACGATTCTTCTTTGCCAAATGTAGCTTTGAGAATCAGGTTTCGGGGTAGCTCTACATCTTGGGTAATGTCGGTAGAGGAAAAAAGTACCCGCTGCAACATCTGTATATGAACCTCTCACAGGGCAGATGGTAGCAGGGTGGCAATCTCCTCAACGTCGACAGAGGTGAAGGCACCCTTCGCTGTAGTGCCCATGCGCACCACAGAGACCGCAGATTGATGCTGTGCACTGCTCTCGGTAATGTCTAATAACGCCACACCAACGACAAACACATTATAGACCACGGTAGTCGAAATTGACTCGACGACAAGAAACTAGAAAGTAGTTAGGGACGGGATTCGTGGTGCTCATTTCCATCGGGACAAAACCTGTGCCTGTGAGAACTCCGCCGCACATTATTGCGCTTACAAATAGCACCTTGCCCTATGGAAACAGAGCCTGAACGAGGACTTCGTTAAGGAGGAGGGATAGCAGGAACAGCTAGGCGACGTTGGTTACCTGCGGGCCAACAGGGACGACGGCAATACGCTCACCACCGATGGTCTGGTAGCCGGCGTCGACGACCAGTCATGGAAGCCATGCTCATGAAGGCGAATTGGAAGTTTATGTCTTCCGAACATTAAACACAATGTACCTGAGACAAGCAAAATATTGAGCCCGTATCGACCTCGGCCCCAGAGGGACACGGCCGGGACAACGACGTCGAAGGTGGCATGTCGAGATGCCAAATGCTGCATTTCGCGCCGATGTGTTACCGAGACAACACTGCGTCTCCCTCTTTTCGTGACGGAGGGACGCCGAATGCGCTGAAACGCGCATACGTCAAAGCAACGCAGCGCGGTGCACGCCTGCGTCAATATGGCAGGAACGGCGCCTGGAGTGGCAACGCTCGCTGACGCGACGAAATGAACGCCGGCGAGCACGCGCGCTGCGTCCCGTCAAAATGTGTTGGCGCCTTGGCTGTGGCATGTAGTCATGTCGTCACATGACACGCATTTCATGATTATCATGTTTGCACCAGTAGCATACCTTCGTCATTCATTGGCGTCACGTAATACTGAATTTTGCATATGCGAAGTTAGTGAAACGGCCACGAGCACGTAATCAGTGTGGCATGTAGTCATGTAGTTAAATAACAAGCATGTCGTGATTATTATGTTTGGATGTGTCATTTACCTATGTCGTCCGTTCGCGTCCCGTAATATTAAGTTTTGTACATGTGAAGCTAGTGAAACGGTAAGTACGAGCGCACCATGAGCGTAGCGTGTATTCAAGTTGTTACATGACACGCATCTCTAGTTTATCGCGTTTGCACCAGAATCAAACCTTCTTCATTCATTCGCGTCCGTAATACCAAGTTTGGCATAAGTGAAGCTAGCGAAACGGCTGCTGGCGCATCATTTGCGAGGCATGTAGTCATGTTGTTACTTGACACGCATCTCATGATTATCATGTTTGTATAAGTCACATATTTTCGTCATCCATTCACGTACTGTGTTACCAAATATGGTATGTGTGACGCTAGTGAAACCACCACGATCGCATTATGAGCGTGGTATGTAGTCATGTCACATAACACGCACTTCATCATTTTCATGTTAGGGGCGGTCACTTGTGTTGAGCATGCTATCATGTCATACCATACCAGTTTTACAACATGCCATGTGAACAACACCACCGCAAGAGCTGCAGGACCATGAAATGTAAATCATGACATTCATGACATATATGTTATGATTGTCATATTATAACTAGTCAAATATGTTCTCCATACAGTCATGTTATGCCATACCAAGTTTGGTATCGATACGATTATCGAAACGGAGAGCTAAAAGTCGCAGGTGGCTAGATAGATAGATAGATAGATAGATAGACAGATAGATAGGTAGATAGATAGATAGATAGATAGATAGATACGCTAAAAGTATGCTTCAAATTTAATAGATAATACTGTAAGTATATGTGTTCAGAAAGAGTGCGTGAACAACTTAAAATTTTTAAATTGGCAGATTCCACGTACCGTGGGAATCGAAGATATGCGAAGCACGAATGAGAAATATTGATATGTCACTTAAAATCAGCACAACGTTACGAGGTGGCAGTAAATAATGCCATACATCATTTCCGTGTCATGATTATCATGTTTGAATGTGTCGTTTATTTTCGTCATCTATTCACGTCACCTGATACCAAATTTAGTGTATGTGGAGCTAGCGAAACAGCCGCGAGCACGCTATGAGCGTGGTATGTTGTCATGTCCTTACATGACACGCGTCAGGATTATCATGTTTGCACCTGTCATATTGCGGTGCTCTTTTGGGTAGCTTTTGTTTCGGCATACCTGGTTAGGTATGCCGAAACAAAAGCTACCCAACAAGAATTGCAAAGGCTGCGGACTCCGGTAGTGGATACACTCATGGCATCCGTCGCTCAAGTCGTCCGTGACGAAATCCGCCAAGCATTCTCGACAGCTGATCCTGCCCCCGAACAACGTCCCATGACGTACGCCGCCGCCCTTCGAAGCTCCCCACCCGCTCCGCCTTCATACTACCCGCCACCTGCAACTGTTCCTTGGTCACCACCACAAGGGGAGACATCGTGGTGCCCATCCATCCAGCCCCCATACGACCAGTCGTCTTCTGGCTTGCCATGGCCTTCGTCGCGTGAGGAGTCATCACGGCAACCACAGCTTCGCCGAACAGACACCTGGCGCACTGCTGACAGGCGTCCACTCTGTTTCAACTGCGGAGGTGTAGGCCACATAGCCCGCTATTGCTGGCACCGCGCCGATCCGTCTCGCCCTCTCAGGCCACGGTTTGACATTCGACATGCCAACGAGTACGTATCCCGCCGTGGAGATGTCGGTTCTCAAGGACCTCCGGTACCTCGACACCCATTCGACCGCCGCCGTAACAATGATAACGAGGCTACAACTGATTACGAGCCGGTCTTCCGACATCGACCACGCTCTCCTTCTCCTGCCCAGTCACCTTCGTTGCAGCGCCGCACTTTTGCCGACACCAGACGAGCGAGGTCACCCAGCCCACACCGGGGAAACTGAAGGCGGCGACCTCAGGGGGTAAGGTTGCAGGCTGTCAAGACGAAGAAAAAAAGCCCCCATTACTCCCACCTCAGGACGCTGTAAAGCCGACAAGACGTAATACCGACGAAACCGTGACCCCAGGCCTTACCGTTCTTGTGGATGGACAGCAAGTCAAAGCTTTAGTCGACACCGGGGCTGACTTCTCTATTATCAGTGATGACCTTGCCGTACGCCTCAAGAAAGTAAAGACAGCGTGGACTGGACCTCACTTAAGGACGGCAGGCGGCCAATTACTGATGCCTGTCGGAATGTGCACAGCAAGGCTCGACATCGGTGGCTCTACTTTCGTGGCGACGTTCGTCGTTCTCGCTTCATGCTGTAAAGACCTGATTATCGGAATGGATTTCTTGAGAGAACATGGCGCCGTGATAAACATCCCTGACAGCGTCATTACATTTCGCAACAACAGCCCTACTTTAGTCGATTGTTCAGAGCCGAGACATACGTCTTGTTCAGGGCCTTTGCGTCTGACGGATGACGATGTGGTCATCCCGCCACGATCGTGTACGCTTGTTTCGGTGGCAGGGGATGAGCCGTTTGACGGCGACGGCATTGCTGACCAAATAAGCTCACTGATATTTAGCCACGGTATTTCAGTTGCTCGAGGTCTTGTCACTGTCACTGCTGGACGCACAAACTTGCTGCTCACTAACTTCAGCACTGAGCGCCGACATCTCCCGAAGGGTACAGCCGTCGCTTACTTTGACACTACTGCAGAAATCCAAGGCAGTTTATCGGCCCTAGACGAAGCACCTCAAGAAGAATCACTACCTAGTCTTGACGTTGGTACTACGTTGTCAAGGGACGAACGAACTAGACTTTTTGAGCTGCTAGCTGAATTCCAGAACTGCTTTTCATCGACAACACGGGTCGGTCGAACGCCGCTAACAAAGCATCGAATAATTACCCACGACGCAGCAAGGCCTATACACCAGAATCCTTATCGTGTGGCTCCAAAGGAACGGGAAGTGATACAGCAACAAGTCGCTAAAATGCTTGAAGATGATGTGATTCAGCCATCACAGAGCCCGTGGGCATCGCCTGTAGTATTAGTTAAGAAAAAGGACGGCACCCTGCGTTTTTGCGTGGATTACAGGAAGCTGAATCAAGTGACTAAGAAAGATGTGTATCCGCTTCCACGTATTGATGACTCCCTCGATAGGCTTCGAAACGCTCGCTACTTTTCTTCAATGGACCTCAGAAGTGGATATTGGCAGATCGAGGTAGACCCAAGAGATCGGGAAAAAACCGCTTTTGTGACGCCGGATGGTTTATATGAATTTAAAGTTCTACCCTTCGGTCTGTGCTCAGCGCCCGTTACTTTTCAGAGGCTCATGGACACTGTACTTTCAGGGTTAAAATGGAAGACCTGTTTAGTTTATCTAGACGACGTCATAGTGTTTTCCCCAACTTTTGAAGAGCATCTCAAGAGGCTAGAAGTTGTTTTACGAGCCATACACTCCGCAGGCCTCACATTAAAACCAGAGAAATGCCACTTTTGTTTTGAAGAACTGCTGTTTCTTGGTCATGTCGTCAGCTGTACCGGCGTTCGGCCTGATCCTGAAAAACTTGCGGCTGTGGCACAGTTCCCAGTACCGTCCGATAAGAAAGCTGCCAGGCGCTTTCTGGGCCTATGCGCCTACTATCGCCGGTTCATCGCCGACTTTGCACGGATTGCGTCGCCGTTAACTCGCCTCACTAGAGACGACGCCACCTTTGAGTGGAATCACGAACAGCAAGCAGCGTTTAATGACCTCCGCCAACGTCTTCAAACACCCCCAGTGCTTGCTCACTTCGACGAACAAGCGCCAACAATGCTTCACACTGACGCAAGCAATGTAGGCCTCGGAGCTGTGCTTGTGCAGTGGCAAGAAGACACGGAACGAGTGATCGCCTACGCTACGCAAGCAGGACGCTAACACGCGCTGAGGCCAATTATTCAACAACTGAGAAAGAATGCCTCGCCGTGGTCTGGGCAGTTATGAAATTTCGCCCGTACTTGTATGGCCGCCCTTTCAAAGTTATAAGTGACCATCATTCCCTCTGTTGGTTGACTAATTTAAGAGATCCAACCGGCCGATTAGCACGCTGGAGTCTGAAGTTACAAGAGTTTGATATGACGGTCATACACAAGTCTGGGAAGCGCCATACGGACGCCGACTGCCTGTCTCGATCACCAGTACAGTCAGCTTCTCTTTCTGACGACGATGATATGGCTTTCCTTGGGGTTCTCGACGCGTCCACGATTGCCCAACAACAACGAAGTGACCCTGAATTGCTTGATTTGATTAATTACGTGGACGGACGTTCTTCGAGGGCACCTAGAGTCTTTGCAAGGACATTATCGTCGTTTCGCTTACGCATTGGCGTCCTCTACAAGAGAAACTTTTCGTCCATCGGAGCTCCCTATTTGCTCGTTATTCCTGCACCTCTTCGAACTGAAGTGCTCCAAGCATGTCACAATGAGCCGACGTCTGGCCATTTAGGCTACACTCGCACATTGGCAAGAGTACAGCAGGGATACTACTGGCCACGACTCACAACAGCCGTCAAGCACCACGTTCACACTTGCATCGATTGCCAGCGACGCAAGTCGCCTCCAAAGAGACCCGCCGGTCAGCTGCAACCAGTTCAGGTTCCACGTACACCATTTCAGCAGTTAGGAATGGATATTTTGGGACCCCTTCCTACTTCTACAGCAGGCAATCGCTGGGTTATAGTCGCAACAGACTACCTAACCAGGTATGCCGAAACAAAAGCTACCCAAAAGAGCACCGCAGCAGAAGTGGCGAGATTTTTCATAGAAAATATTGTGCTACGCCACGGTGCTCCTACTATTGTGATCACGGACCGCGGAAAAGCATTTACGGCAGCTATTTTAGACCACGTCCTGATGCTTAGTGGAACGACTCACCGTAAGACCACTGCGTACCACCCGCAAACAAATGGGCTAACGGAGCGCCTCAACAAGACGATTGAAGACATGCTGTCGATGTACGTGGACGTCCAACATAAGAATTGGGACGAGATTTTACCCTATATCACGTTCACCTACAATACGGCTAAACAAGAGACGACTCGCATGACTCCATTCAGCTTGGTTCACGGACGGGAGGTACGGACTATGCTGGATGCGATGTTGCCACATGAATGGGACGCTACCGACACAGGCGCTGACGTGTTCACTGAACGCGCGGAAGAAGCTAGACAGCTCGCCCGCTTACGGATCCACCAGCGACAAGACTACGATGCAGGCCGCTACAATGCTCGCCGTAGAACTGTAACGTACAAAATCGGTGACAGAGTGTGGGTTTGGACACCCGTACGAAAACGTGGACTGTCCGAGAAGCTGCTAAGGCGATATTTAGGGCCATACCGAGTATCGCGCCAGCTAAGTGACGTCACCTACGAGGTTGTCTCCGACAGTCCCCAATGTCCTAGGCGTCGCCAGCACCAGCCTGAACTTGTTCATGTAGTGCGTATGAAGCCGTACGTGAGTGACTGACTGCACGTTAAAAAAATACTGTGCGTCTGCATCAGCATCGGGGCGATGCTCTTATAAGGAGGGGCAAGTGACACGTGTTTATATGAAAAAGAACGATGACAGGAATGTTTCGTAGATTCCAGCTAGTGGGTCAGGTGCTCTCTCGGGGACGACAACGAAGCAGGCATCTTGCTGTACAGCTGATCCTGAATACGCTCTTTTCGCTGCCGTAAGCTGCTGTCATCTTTTGTTCGCGTTGCACTGCGACAATATATTTCATCATCCATTCACGTCACGTAACACCAAATTTGGTATATGTGGAGCAAGCAAAACAGCCGCGAGTGCATCATAAAGGACCAAATGTATTCCACTGCAGAGTTGACGCGCGCGCACGCTAGATACAGCGACGCTAAGTTAGCAAAACGCGAGCACTCTATAGTCTGACGCCAGGCGAGACCAGCGTCCGTCGGCGCGGCCTGACGACAACCGGCGCGAAATGCGACATGCTGCATTTCGCGCCGATGCGTTACCCAGACAACACTGCATCTTCCATGCTTCGTGACGGAGGGAGAGAGTGTGATTGACTTTATTAAAGATACCCTGAGGAGGCTGAGAAGGGGCTATTTCGACCCTTAATTGAGCCTGAAGGCTGCAGCCACGAGGACGGAAAGACGCCGGACGCGCTGAAATGCGCATGCGTCAAAGCAACGCAGCGCGGCGCGTGCCTCCGAGTATATGGCAGGACCGACGCCTCGCGTGGCAACGCTGGCGTGACACGACGAAATGAAGGCTGGCGAGCACGTGCGCCGTGCGATGTCGTAAGGTCATGATTATTTCATGATTATCATGTCTGCACTGGTCACATATCTTCGCCATCAATTTGCGTCACGTAATACCAAATTTGGCATGTGTGAATTCAGCGAAATGGGCGCGAGCGCATCAACAGTGTGGCATGTAGTCATGTTGTTACATGACACACCTGTCGTGCTTATCATGCTTGGATGTGTCATTTACCTCTGTCGTCCATTCACGTGCCGTAATACCAAATTTGGTATAAATGAAACTAGTGAAATGGCCGCAGCGCGTCATGAGTGTGACATGTAGTTATGTTGTTACATGACACGCATCTCATGATTATAATGTTTGCACCAGTCACATACCTCCGTAATCCATTCACGCACCGTAACACCAAATTTGGTATATGTGGCGCTAGCGAAACAGCTGCGAGTGCATCATTGGCGTGGCATCTAGTCATGTTGTTACATGACACTATTGTCATGATTTTATGTTAGGGTCTGTCACTTGTGTTCGCCATGCAATTGTTCCATACCATACCAGTTTTGAACATGCCATGTGAACGAAACCACCGCAAGAGCTGCAGCACCATAACATGTAAATCATAACATTCATGACATACATGTAATGGTTATGATGTTATTACTAGTCAAATGTGTTCTTCATACAGTCATGTTATGCCATACCAAGTATACTATCGATACTGTGAGCGCGACAAGTGAATGACTCTTTATTCTCTTTGATATCATCATCACCTGTACATCTTCTTCATCTGAAAATATCATCACCAGCGTGATTTACTTCGAGCCTGGCTGATTAAACCGGTTCCTCACAGGTGGTGAACTGTGCTTTTCGTTCCCTCAAGTACTCTCGCCCGTTCTCTCTGGAGCTCCGCTCAGGTCGTCGCATACAACCCCCTGCCATGGCGGCCCAAGGAAATCCTCGTTTATCCAACGTAGCCGTCCTACTGCAGCCACCGCCACCCGCTCCGCCCAACAACATTCGCCTGCGTGATCCACCTGGGTTTTCCGGTCTCCAAGGCGATGATGTCGAAGACTGGATCAAGAACTACGACCTCGTCAGCGATTTGAACAGGTGGGACAATCCACAGAAGTGGCGCAGCGTCCTATTTTACTTGTCCGATGTTGCGAAAACTTGGTTCTGGAACCACCACCCGGATCTTCCCGACTGGGACACTTTCGAGCAGCAAATTCGACATATATTTGGTGCCCCTGCAGTTCACCCTGAGGCAGCAAAGAAGAAACTCGCTGAATTCACGCAGCTGCCGGGTGAATCTTGCGCCTCTTATATTGATGATGTCCTTGCACTGTGCAAGCGCGTTAACACCGGCATGTCTCAGAACGACCAAATACGCCACATTATTAAAGGCATTAACACCGTCGCCTTTATCGCCCTCACCACGCAAAATCCTGCCACGACACAGGACGTGATAACCATCTGTCAGCGACTTGACGAGCTTCAATCTCTTCGCCTTTGCTACGATGCCACCGACGTTCGTTTGCCTGCACTCCTCGACTTGCGTGCGCTTATCCGCGACATCGTTCGTGAAAAGCTGCACGGGCGCTGCTCTTCCTGTGCTGCGGAAGTTACTTTCCCTTCTGAAAAAGATAGCTTGCGAGACCTGATTAAACAAGAGATCGCCTCCGCATCACGTACGACGTGTTCCAACAGTCCCTGCGTGCGCCAGACGCGCACGTACGCCGAAGTTGCCGCGCTCTCTGCCGCACCCACTGTTTCTGTGCCGACAACAGCAGGCCATACGCCTGTGGCTTCGTTATCACCCCCAGTGCGTGCACCACCTTACTACGCACCTCAGCGCCCACCTCGACCAATCTGTTACTACTGCGGCTATCAAGGACATATCGCTCGGTTTTGTCGAAGGCGCCAATAAGACGAGCAACGCGGCTACGCTCCCGAAGAACATCGAAGCTTCCGCCCGACCATGAACTACCTACGACCACCCTCCCGATCGTCCTATTACCGTTCACCGTCTCATACTTACCATACGGACATGCCTGGGAATTCCCGTACGTCTCGCCGCAGGTCGCCTTCGCCAGGTCGCCGTTCAGTGTCGCCTCTGCGGCCCGCCTCCCATTCCACGAACGCCCACGCGGAAAACTCCCCAATGCAGTTTTAGGAGGGGAAACTGCATCCCTTGGACAGCTAACAATTCCTCCAGAGCGGCCATCAAGTTTGGTAGTAGTGTTTGTAGAAGGTGTACGCGTTGAGGCTCTTGTAGACACTGGCGCTGCCGTTTCGATTATTCGTGCTGATTTTTGTTCCCGCCTTCGAAAAGTCACCCCACCTTATGGCGGCCCACCTCTACGTGCGGCGACCAACGCTCTCATTCGTCCACTTGCACAGTGTACCGTTCGTGTCTGCATAGAAGGCATTCGTCATCACATTGTTTTCGCGGTATTTCGTGAGTGCACCCACGCTCTTATTCTTAGGTAGGATTTCTTGTCTTCTGCGTCCGCTTTCATATGATGTCATCAGCGCCTCCTGCATCTAAATGCCACTGACTCTTCTCCGCTTGAACACGATGGACGCATCCGCCTTGTCACCAAGTAAGATTATGTACTTCGGCCATACATCTAAGAAATTATAAGTGTTAATTGCACCAACATTGTGAATGGTGACGTAATAAATCTCTCTTACGGTCATACCTTACGTAGGGGCAATGTGATCACACTAGGGCTTATTCGCTTCTTCGATGGGCCTACGTACCTAACCGCCATAAATCAAACGCCCGAGTGTGTACTGCTCCCCTGTGGCTCAACAGTATCTTGCGCGGTTGACAGTGAGCCTGTTGCGATTGTTACTCTTCCGAACAACAACCGCAACGGTGTTCCGAAGTCACAATCACTGCCATTCAATGCCTCTGCCACACCTGTGCCGGCAACAATAAGCAATGATCTAACACCTGATCAAACTGAAGATTTGCTCGCCCTGTTAAATAGACACCGTTCTCTATTTGACGTGAACTCGCCCGCCCTCAGTATGACTACCACCGCTACTCACAGCATCCAGACTAACGGCTCTCATATTGTACATCGGCGTCCGTATCGCGTGTCTCAGGCAGAACGCAAGATCATCGAGGAAAACGTCTCAGACATGTTACGACGCAACATCATACGTCCTTCCTCGAGTCCCTGGTCATCCCAAGTTTTTCTCAGTCAAAAGAAAGATGGGACAGTGCGTTTCTGCGTCGATTACCGTGCGCTAAACAAAATAACGCGCAAGGATGTTTATCCCCTCCCTCGGATCGACGATGCACTGGATTCATTACAGGGCGCAGAATATTTTTCTAGCTTCGACCTTAGGTCAGGCTACTGGCAGATTTAATGTCGAAGTTTGATAAAGAGAACACCACCTTTTCCACGCCAGATGGGTGGTACGAATTCAATGTGATGCCTTTTGGACTCTGTAATGCGCCCGCCACCTTCGAACGCATGATAGATGGCGTATTGCGTCTGAAATGAAAAACATGTTTGTGCTATCTCGATGACATAGTTGTGTTTTCATCCACGTTCTCGCAGCATCTACAACGTCTTGACGAAGTCCTCACATGCCTTGCAAAAGCCGGTCTACAGCTTAACACCAAGAAATGTACCTTTGCTAGCAAGACAATCAAGGTTCTCGGACACCTTGTCAGCAAAGAAGGAATTCGGCCCGACCCCGAGAAGCTTGCCGCTGTCCTCGATTTTCCTCGTCCACTACGTCAAAAGGACCTGCGCAGCTTTCTTGGGTTATCTTCTTACTTCCGGCGCTTCATACGTGGTTTCGCGGAACTTGCGTCTCCGCTCCATCAACTCCTCGCAAGGAACGTCCCCTTCATTTTGTCCGAAGACTGTGAAAACGCTTTCATGGCACTGAAGCAAGCCCTCACGTCGGATCCGGTGCTGTGCCACTTCGATTCTACCGCACCCATCATCCTTCACACCGACGCAAGTATAGTCATGGTCTTGGTGCGGTACTCCAGCAACGTGACAAAAATCACGCGAACGCGTCGTTGCTTACGCAAGTCGTGCTCTTACCGCTCCAGAAAAGAACTACACTATCGCCGAGCAGGAGTGCCTTGCTGTTGTTTGGGCAGTGCAAATATTCCAACCATATCTTCACGGTCGTAATTTTACCGTCGTGACCGACCATAACGCCCTATGCTGGCTTTCATCGCTGAAAAACTTATCGGGACGCCTCGGTCGCTGGGCGCTTCACTTGCAGGAGTATGATTTCGATGTAGCCTACAGATCTGGGAAGAAGCATCAAGATGCTGATGCTCTATCACGCTGTCTTTTGCCCAGCGGAAGCCACTCACCATCGATACTCCAAAACGACAGCACCTCTCCATTCGCTGCGCTAAGTTCATCACCTGCGACCCTATTCGTCCTTGTTCCTTGTTTCACAACAACGTGTCGACCCATACTGCCGCACCATTGTTGACCGCTTGACCGGATCTACTATTCCTCCAAACGCCAGACTCCGTCGACAACTTAAACAAATTAAGCTTCTCGGTGATGCTTTATGTCGCTACATTTACCACATCGATGGCAACAAGTGGGTACCCGTCATCGCACGTTCTCTGCAACGTGAAGCTCTGGAAGCCTTTTATGATGATCCAACCGTCGCTCATCTAGGCTATCACAAGACTTACGACAAAATACGAAGTCGTTGTTTTTGGCCTGGCCTCTCTTCAGCCGTCGCTAAGTACGTCGCCTACTGTGTCCATTGCGAACGGCGAAAACGACCGACAACTGCTCCGGCTGGCTTAATGCAACCTCTTCCTTGTCCCGCATCGCCTTTTGAAGTCGTTGGAATCGACTTGTATGGCCCTCTTCCTATATCATCCAATGGGAATCGCTGGATTGTCATGGCCATCGACCACCTTACCCGCTACGCAGAAACAGATTCTATACAATCTGGGACTGCCACTGAGATCGCCGATTTCTTTCTTCGCCAAATCTTTTTGCGTCATGGAGCTCCACGCATTCTCCTGAGTGATCGTGGCAAAGTCTTCCTCTCTTCCATTGTCGAGCAAGTTTTGCGTGCCTCGAACACTGTTCAAAAGACCACTTCTAGCTACCACCCGCAGACGAACGGATTGACTGAACGGTTTCATCGGGCCCTATCAGACATGATCGCCATATACATTCTTCCCAACCACACGAACTGGGATGCAATTCTACCCTTCGTGACATTCGCCTATAATACGGCTGCTCAACGCACTACCGGCTTTTCTCCATTTTTTCTCGTCCATGGTCGCTCACCGAGTTTCGCTCTGGATGTCTCTTTCCTTTCTGCCCCTGCACCCTCGACGACTCCTTTCTCTGAAGAATTCCTATCTCGTCTCGCACACTGCTGTCACCAGGCCCGTGTTAACATCGGCCTCTCTCAAGACACTCGAAAATCTCGCTACGATCCCTCTTGCCGTGTTGTGAGTTTTTCCCCTGGTGACGAAGTTCTTCTATGGACTCTACTACGCGTCCCCGGCCTATGCGACAAATTCATCAGTCGCTTCATTGGGCCGTACACGGTGGTCGAACAGACATCTCCTGTCAATTACCGCGTTTCTCCTCTTAGCGCAAGTCCTGATCATCGTTGCCGAGGAACAGAGATAGGGCACGTATCTCGTTTAAAGCCTTATGCGCGACACATTTCATAAAACTGTCAAGCGACCAGGCGGCCGCTTTCACGACGCTAGGGAATTAGTGTGCGCGCGACAAGCGAATGACTCTTTATTCTCTTTGATATCATCATCACCTGTACATCTTCTTCATCTGAAAATATCATCACCAGTGTGATTTAGCTCGAGCCTGGCTGAATAAACCGGTTCCTCACAATGCCATTATCGAAACGGCCAGGAGAGCTAAAAGTCGTAGGCGGCTAGATAGATAGATACGCTCAAAGTCGCCGAAGTTCGCAAAGAAATGCTTCGCATTTAAAATTGGCAGATCCCACGTACAGTGGGAATCGATGATACGCGAAGCATGAATGGGATGCGTTAATATGTCATTTTGAAATCAGCCGAACGTTATGAGCTGGAGGTAAATGATGCCGTACATGACTTCCGTATCATGATTATTATGTTTGGATGTGTTGTTTACCCTTCGTCATCTATTCACATCACGTGATAGCAAATTTATTATATATGTAGATAGCGAAACGACCACGAGCGCTTTGAGCATGGTATTTTGTCATATTCTTACATGACACGCGTGTCAGAATTATCAAGTTTGCAGCAGTCATATATTTTCGTCATCCATTGACGCCACCGAACATCGAATTTTGTATATGTGGAGCTAGAAACACGGCCGCGACTGCATTATGAAGGGCGCAATATACTCCAATGTAGTGTTGGTGCGCGTGCAGGCTGGATCAGCAACGCTACGTTAGCAAAACCCGAGCACTCTATAATCTGATCTCAGGCACGACAGGCGTGACCAGCGTCTGTATGCGCGGTCCTACTGCGACCAGTGCGAAATGCAACAGGCTGCATTTCAAGCCGATGCGTTACCCAGAGAAGACTGCGTCTTCCTCTTTTCGTGAAGAAGGGCCGCCAGATGCGCTGAAACGCTCATGCGTCAAAGCAACGCAGCTCGGTTTCTGTACGGTTCTGCGTCAATAGAAGGTCTTCAGTGCTTCAACGTTTAATGACTTCACCCCATAGGTCGTTTCGGCTAGTTTTTCCGGCGGGGGTTAGGAAACCGTGTGGTAGAATACCGCTGGAGTGTTGAGCTGGAGCGTTGATGACAATCGACTCGGTGCTGGCGAGCGCGACTGGCACCCGGCAGACGGTGGTGTATGCTGCTGTGAGAGATAGTTTTTGATGTTGCGTGGTCTCTGGCCGTAACGGGGTGGTGGCGAGTATACGCTTAGAAGCCGCGAAGCCCAAGATGGCGAAATGAACACTGGCGGAACAAGTGATCAGCTTCTCCGCAGGGAAAGCATAGAGACCTGTGATCAGGTGTGCGCCAAACATCAGACTTCCGAGGAGACGTGTGCCAATCGTCGATGTTATGGACCGGTTGCACCGAATGATGGGTGACAGAAGCATCACGAACAAAGAGCAGGGGCGGTGGCGTGTACGTGCCTTCGTAAAATCGTATGTGCTTTGCTGACTGAAATGAAACAGCAGGGACAGGATGAACGAACAATGGCGGTGATGCAGCAGTGCGTTTCAAGGTTTCCGCATAGGTTGTCTCACAGCGGTATTCAGCAGGAGCTGGCGCAGCTGTATCAGGAGGCAAGTTGTCCCGGAGGGCCTGGTGCAGCTCATCCTTGATCACAGTTGCAATAGAGCTAACCGTAGGACGAGGTGTTACACCAGCTTTCTGCAACTCTTTATGCACTATATTACGGATGAGTTCACGTAGACAGTCATTGCTGGTTCCAGTGGCGGTGAAAATGTCAGCAGTGGACATGCCACTGATTTGCCTGTCGTATCACTTGGATCACTGCTGCAGCATTTTATCCGCTGTCAAAGCCTCGGACAAGAACTCCGTGACCGTGTTGGGAGCGCTTCGCACGAGGCCGGCAAAAATCTCGTCCTTGACACCGCGCATCAAGTGACACAACTTCTTGTCCTCCGTCATTCTTGAATCGGCCCGTCGGAAGAGGCGCGTCATGTCTTCGACGTACGTGGTTACAGTTTCGTTTGGCAACTGGAAGTGCGCCGGAATAGCTCGTTCAGCTCGTTCTTGGCGATCAGCTCTGGTAAAGGACTGCAGAAGTCTACGAGAAGGTTCGAGCCACGTCGTCAGCTGCTCCTCTCGATTTCCACAGCACGTACGTGCCCCGTTTTCGAGATAGAAATAGACCCCTATCGCAAAAACCAGTGGCACTGGCCCAGCGCCATACTTGATTACTGGACCAGTGTGGCGCTGACACTCGGACAGTGCCACGCTGCACGAGGCACGCTGGCACTGCACACTGGGACACCCGTTATCGGCCTAAATCTGGCTTTTAAATTGTTTTAAAAAATGTTGGTCAGGTGCACATTGTAATTAAGGCTGAAACACGCACGCAGTTAAAAAATAAAAATATAAAAACACGTTGAGTGAGCCGGAGTTGAACACAGTCAGTCAGTCAATGAACTTTATTTACAAATTGTCCTGAGGAGCCGATTCCCCTCAAGAGGGAGGGTCGGCTGCGGGCCGCACCCACGTGGGGACAGGAAGAGCGAGCCCCTCCGCCAAATTGCGGGCCCTCTAGACAGCCCGGATTTGGACCTCTCGGTCCGAGCTGGTAATTGCCGTCCTCCAGGCACCTTCTGTGCTGAGAGGCTCGCCATCGCGCAGCGCCGCGCATTGCCAGAGCATGTGGGGTAACGTGCAACGTCTCTCTTCGCAATGAGGGCATTGCGGCTTTATGCTGTCGATAAACTTGCTGTACACTAAAGGCGACGGGTAAGTACCCGTTTGCCGCATTCTTAAAGTGACTGACTGAGCCCTAGAGAGTTGCGGGTGCGGGAGCGGAAAGCTACGCCTGGCCAATTGATAATTTTTGCAAATTTCGTTAAAGGTGAGGAGCGAATCAAGCTGCCGGATGCCATCCCCAAAATTAGATGCCGATTGCCCGTCACGGTGGGACAGTTCACGTGCTCGGGCATGGG
>NW_023609568.1:0-16908 GCF_013339725.1 Rhipicephalus microplus | reverse complement strand
AAGCTATCAGCGCAAAGAAAAAAGCAACGCACCACTCCCGGGAGGGCTCGAAACTCCAACCTTTCCGTTAACAGCCGACCCCGCTAGCCCATTACGCCACGGAGACAGTCCTGCTCCATTCTCACCACCATTAGAACGTGTCTTCAAAGCTATCAGCCCAAAGAAAAAAAAGCGCCGCACCACCACCGGGTGGGCTCGAACCTCGAAGTTTTCGGTTAACAGCCGATCGCGCTAGCCAAATGCGCCATGGAGACAGTCGTGCTCCACTCTCACCACCGTCAGAACATATCTTCAAAGCTATCAGCACAAAGAAAAAAAAGCGCCACACCACCACCGGGTAGGCTCTAACCTCCACACTTTCGGTGAACAGCCGACCCCGCTAGCCCATTACGCCACGGAGACAGTCCTGCTCCATTCTCACCACCATTAGAACGTGTCTTCAAAGCTATCAGCACAAAGAAAAAAGCAACGCACCACTCGCGGGAGGGCTCGAAACTCCAACCTTTCGGTTAACAGCCGACCCCGCTAGCCCATTACGCCACGGAGACAGTCCTGCTCCATTCTCACCACCATTAGAACGTGTCTTCAAAGCTATCAGCCCAAAGAAAAAAAAGCGCCGCACCACCACCGGGTGGGCTCGAACCTCCAAGTTTTCGGTTAACAGCCGATCGCGCTAGCCAATTGCGCCACGGAGACAGTCGTGCTCCACTCTCACCACCGTCAGAACATATCTTCAAAGCTATCAGCACAAAGAAAAAAGCACCACACCACTCCCGGGAGGTCTCTAACCTCCAAACTTTCGGTGAACAGCCGATTGCGCTACCCAATTGCGCCACGGAGACAGTCGTGCCCCACTTTCACCACCTTCAGAACATATCTTCAAAGCTATCAGCGCAAAGAAAAAAGCAACGCACCACTCGCGGGAGGGCTCGAAACTCCAACCTTTCGGTTAACAGCCGATCGCGCTAGCCCATTACGCTACGGAGACAGTCGTGCTCCACTCTCAACACCATCAGAACATATCTTCAAAGCTATCAGTGCAAAGAAAAAAAAGCGCCACACCACCACCGGGTGGGCTCGAACCTCCAACTTTTCGGTTAACAGCCGATCGCGCTAGCCAATTGCGGCACGGAGACAGTCCTGCTCCGCTCTCACCACCATCAGAGAACATATCTTCAAAGCCCAAAGAAAAAAAAGATCCGCACCACCACCGGGTGGGCTCGAAACTTCAACCTTTCGGTTAAGAGCCGATCGCGCTAGCCAATTGCGCCACGGAGACAGTCTTGCTCTACTCTCACCACCATCAGACCATATCTTCAAAGCTATCAGTTCAAAGAAAAAAAAGCGCCACACCACCACCGGGTAGGCTCGAACCTCCAACCTTTCGGTGAACAGCCGATCGCGCTAGCCAATTGCGCCAAGGAGACAGCCGTGCTCCACTCTCACCACCGTCAGAACATTTCTTCAGAGCTATCAGCCCAAAGAAATAAAAACGCCGCACCACCACCGGGTGGGCTCGAACCTCCAACCTTTCGGTTAACAGCCGATCGCGCTAGCCAACTGCACCAAGGAGACAGTCGTGCTCCACTCTCACCACCAGCAGAACTTATCTTCAAAGCTATCAGCGCAAAAGAAAAAAGCATCTCACCACTCCCGGGAGGGCTCGAAACTCCAACATTTCGGTTAACAGCCGATCGCGCTAGCCGATTGCGCCACGAAGACAGTCGTGCTCTACTCTCACCACCATCAGAACATATCTTCAAAGCTATCAGCGCAAAGAAAAAGCGACACACCACTCCCGGGAGATCTCGAAACTCTAATTTTTCGGTTAACATCCGAACGTGCTAGCCAATTGCGCCACGGAGACAGTCGGGCTGCAATCTCACCACCGTCAGAAGTTTTCTTCAGAGCTGTCAGCCCAAAGAAAAAAAAAGCGCCGCACTACCACCGGGTGGGCTCGAACCTCCAACTTTTCGGTTAACAGCCGATCGCGCTAGCCAGTTGCGGCACAGAGACAGTCCTGCTCCACTCTCACCACCATCAGAACATATCTTCAAAGCTATCAGCCCACAGCAAAAAAAGCGCCGCACCACCATCGGGTGGCCTCGAACCTCCAACCTTTCGGTTAACAGCCGATCGCGCTAGCCAATTGCGTCACGGAGCCAGTCCTGCTCCACTCTCACCACCATAGAACATATCTTCAAAGATATCAGCCCAAAAAAAGGGCCGCACCACCACTGGGTGGGCTCGAACCTCCAACCTTTTCGGTTAACACCGATCGCGCTAGCCGATTGCGCCACTGGAGACAGGGCGTGCTCCACTCTCAACACCATCAAACATTCTTCAAAGCTATCAGTGCAAAGAAAAAAAAAACCGCCACACCACCACCGTGTGGGCTCGAACCTCCAACTTTTCGGTTAACAGCCGATCGCGCTAGCAATTGCGGCACGGAGACAGTCCTGCTTCCGCCTCACCACCATCAAACATATCTTCAAAAGCCCAAAGAAAAAAAAGATCCGCACCATCACCGGGTGGGCTCAAAACTTCAACCTTTCGGTTAAGAGCCGATCGCGCTAGCCAATTGCGCCACGGAGACAGTCTTGCTCCACTCTGCACCACCATCAGATCATATCTTCAAGCTTCAGTTCAAAAGAAAAAAAAGCGCACACCACCACCGGGTAGGCTCGAACCTCCACCTTTCCGTGAACAGCCGATCGCGCTAGGCCAATTGACGCCAAGGATACAGCCGTGCTTCCACTCTCACACGCGTCAAAACACTTCTTCAGAGCTATCAGCCCAAAGAAATAAACGCCGCACCACCACCGGGTGGGCTCGAACCTCCAACCTTTCGGTTAACAGCCGATCGCGCTAGCCAATTCCGCCTCGGAGACAGTCGTGCCCCACTTTCACCACCATCAGAACATATCTTCAAAGCTATCAGCGCAAAGAAAAAAGCAAAACACCTGTCCCGGGAGGGCTCGAAACTCCAACCTTTCGGTCAACAGCCGATCGCGCTAGCCAATTGCGCCACGGAGACAGTCCTGCTCTACTCTCACCACCATCAGAACATATCTTCAAAGCTATCAGCCCAAAGAAAAAAAGCGCCGCACCACCACCGGGTGGGCTCGAAACTTCAACCTTTCGGTTAACAGCCGATCGCGCTAGCCAACTGCGCCCCGGAGACAGTCGTGCTCCATTCTCACCACCATCAGAACATATCTTCAAAGCTATCAGCGCAGAGAAAAAAGCAAAACACCACTCCCGGGAGGGCTCGAACCTCCAAATTTTTGGTTAACAACCAATCGCGCTAGCCAATTGCGCCACGGAGACAGTCCTGCTCCACTCTCACCACCATCAGAACATATCTTCAAAGCCCAAAGAAAAAAAAGTGCAGCACCACCACCGGGTGTGCTCGAAACTCCAACCTTTCGGTTAACAGCCGATCGCGCTAGCCAATTGCGCCACGGAGACAGTCTTGCTCCGCTCTCACCACCATCAGAACATATCTTACAGCTATCAGTCCAAAGAAAAAAAAGCGCCACACCACCACTGGGTAGGCTCTAACCTCCAACCTTTCGGTGAACAGCCGATTGCGCTACCCAATTGCGCTACCCAATTGCGCCACGGAGACAGTCGTGCCCCACTTTCACCACCTTCAGAACATATCTTCAAAGCTATCAGCGCAAAGAAAAAAGCAACGCACCACTCCCGGGAGGGCTCGAAACTCCAACCTTTCGGTTAACAGCCGACCCTGCTAGCCCATTACGCCATGGAGACAGTCCTGCGCCATTCTCACACCATTAGAACGTGTCTTCAAAGCTATCAGCCCAAAGAAAAAAAAGCGCCGCACCACCACCGGGTGGGCTTCGAACCTCCAGTTTTCGGTTACAAGCCGATCCGCGCTAGCCAAATGCGCCATGGAGACAGTCGTGCTCCCTCTCACACACCGTCAGAACATATCTATCAAAGCTATCAGCACCAAGAAAAAAAAAGCGCCACACCACCACCGGGTAGGCTCTAACCTCCAAACTTTCGGTGAACAGCCGATTGCGCTACCCAATTGCGCCACGGAGACAGTCGTGCCCCACTTTCACCACCTTCAGAACATATCTTCAAAGCTATCAGCGCAAAGAAAAAAGCAACGCACCACTCGCGGGAGGGCTCCGAAACTCCAACCTTTCGGTTACAGCCGACCCCGCTAGCCCATTGCGCCACGGAGACAGTCCTGCTCCATTCTCACCACCATTAGAACGTGTATTCAAGCTATCAGCCCAAGAAAAAAAAAGCGGCCGCACAACCACCGGGTGGCTCGAACCTCCAAGTTTTCGGTTAACAGCCGACCCCGCTAGCCCATTACGCCACGGAGACAGTCCTGCTCCATTCTCACCACCATTAGAACGTATCTTCAAAGCTATCAGATCAAAGAAAAAAAGCGCCGCACCACCACCGGGTGGCTCGAACCTCCAAGTTTTCGGTTAACGGCCGATCGCGCTAGCCAATTGCGCCACGGGGACAGTCGTGCTCCACTCTCACCACCGTCAGAACATATCTTCAAAGCTATCAGCACAAAGAAAAAAGCAACACACCACTCCCGGGAGGGCTCGAACCTCCAACCTTTCGGTTAACAACCGATCGCGCTAGCCAATTGCGCCACGGAGACAGTCCTGCTCCACTCTCACCACCAGTAAAACATATCCTCAAAGCTATCAGCGCAAATAAAAACAAGCGCCGCACCACCACCGGGTAGGCTCGAACCTCCGACCTTTCGGTTAACAGCCGATCGCGCTAGCCAATTGCGCCACGGAGACAGTCTTGCTCCACTCTCACCACCATCAGAACATATCTTCAAAGCTATCAGCCCAAAAAAAAGCACCGCACCACCACCAGGTGGGCTCGAACCTCCAACCTTTCGGTTAACAGCCGATCGCGCTAGCCAATTGCGCCAAGGAGACGCCGTGCTCCACTCTCACCACCCGTCAGAACATTTTTCAGAGCTATCAGCCCATCAGCAAAAAAGCGCCGCACCACCATCGGGTAGGCTCGAACCTCCAACTTTCGGTTAACAGCCGATCGCGCTAGCCAATTGCGTCCACGGAGACAGTCCTGCTCCACTCTCACCACATCAGAACATATTATTACGACGTGTATGTGCCGGATTGATAAGAGGGAATAGAAGTGTGGACTTGGGAAGAAGAAGACTCTCGCCAGTTTTATTCGGTGCGGCCTCGCCATCCCAGCTTCCGTTCAATAAACCCCCGTACCCCTACTTCAGGCGTAACAGAGTGGTGGAAGGTGCTGGGTACAGTATACGTCGACGAACCACGGAGCCACAGCTGTTCGAACTTCGCCGGAGCCGTCGTATTGCCGGTCTGCCACCGACACCAACTGCCATGGCCGAGAGCGAAGGTCACACCTTCTCAACCACACAAAGGTCAGTGCCAGCTGCACCTCGATATCACTATATGGAACCCCGCCCGTTCTGCGGGAAGAGCAGGAGAAGATGTGGATGCGTGGCTGACACAGTACAAAAGGGTGAGCCGGTACAACTGCTGGGATGCCACCGACCAACTGGGAAATGTCGCACTGTTTCTCACGGAAACAGCTCTGATGTGGTACGAAAACCACGAAGATTCCTTAACAACGTGGGATCGTTTCACTGAAGAGCTCAAGAAATGCTTCGGCGACTCTGATTCAAAAAGAAGAGCGCGGAGCGCACGTTGGCTCAAAGAGCTCAGACTCCTGGAGAAACGTGTACCACCTATATCGAGGAGGTCCTGATGCTCTGCAAGATCATAGACCCGTACATGACTGAAGAGGACATGGTCGGCCACCTTCTGAAGGGTATAGCAGAGGACGTCTACAACTTTTTGATAGGCAGGGAAGACCTCACTTCCGTCTCCGCCGTCCAACGCCACTGCCGTACTTTTGAGAAGCTAAAGACCCGTCGTATTGCCCCGAAATTTGGTAGGCTGGCAAATGTAACAACGGTCGCCAGCGTCGACGTGAGCCCGCCCGCCGACCTTGCCGCTACTATCCGGACAATAGTGCGGGAAGAACTACAGCGACAAGACACACTGTTCCACGACACCATCCGTCATACGCCTACCTCTTCATCCTACTACCCGGCCCCGTCAGCTCCTCTGCCACCATCAGTATGTGTGACAGACGTTCGCGAAGCTAGGGCTTCGTGGCCACGCCGAGACTCATTCGCGTCTGACCAGCGGTATGACCAACGTCTTCGTCCCGGCCCCGCCCCACAGAGGCGCGCGGCTCCCGTTCAGCAATCTGCTCCACCCCGTTCGGTTAGGCGACCCTACACAGCCCAGCGCTCTCAGCAGTGGTTCGGCGAGCGACCCCTACCCATCTGCTACAACTGTGGCGTCGAAGGCCACATTGCCAGGTACTGTAACTACCGGCAGCCGCCGAGGTACGACTGGCCCACCGAGATCCCACCTGTCCGACTTTGCACAAGCACCAACGTTCCCTGGAAGCGCATCTTACGAGACACCAAGGCCGCTGCGAAACCGTTCTCCAGCCTCTGACCGCAGTCTGACACCCCCGCCAGCCCCTCGCTCCAATCGGTCGCCGTCTCCTAGGCGCCGCTACCCTTCGCCGCCTCCGGAAACTAGGCAGCGCGGCCGCTGGGGGTGAGGTCGCTGGTGATTCGCTGCAAGAAGAGATACCTCCACCGGTGCTTATGTTTAAAAACAAAGTGCAAGTTTTTGTTGATGGTGTACATACGATGGCTTTGGTGGACACTGGAGCCGCCTGTGTCGATCATGAGTGCTGCGTTCAAAGCTCGTTTGGGAAGAAAGGTGACCTTTTTGTTGGAGAAAGCGATAACGTTCTGTGGCGTGGGCGGCAACTCGTTGTGTCCGATTGGTGTTTGTACCGCGGCAGTGTTACTGAGTGATCAAGTGTTTGTGACAGAATTCACGGTTCTTCCGCGGAGCACTCATGACATCATTCTAGGCATAGATTTCTTGCGAATGTGCGGAGCCACTGTAGACTGTCGAAATGGCGAAGTTATCATAAGTGACGCTGTTCCTCATGGACTTATCGAGAATTCGGGTACGGAAAGCGGTGCGCTCCGAGTCTATGAAGATACCGTTATCCCGGCCTTCTGTGCTGTGCGCGTTCCAGTAGCTTCTTCGCATATTAACGACAATAAGACCAGTTTCGATGCGCTAGTGGAGCCTTTCCATCTAAGTTGTATAAAGAAGAACACGTTGGTACCCCACAGCATAGTTTCAGTGAGTGAAGGTCGTTCAGACCTTTGGACAACGAATTATTCAAACGAACCGGTGCTGCTACCAGGAGGACTTAAGCTAGCGTCGTTTAAAGAATACTCGCCAACAACAGTAGCTGTCCTCAGTGACGTTCGACGGGATGAACAAGTGACCGCCTGCTCAGACAGTTCGAAAGTTTTACCTATGGTTGATAAGGCGCTGACTGCCGACAAGCGCAGAATGCTTGTGGACGTTTTGTTAAAGTACTTGCAAGTTTTTGATTTCTCCCAGAGTGACCATACGCCTTCCATTCCTCCATTTCGTATACGCCATAGGATAAATACACAAACAGCACAGCCAATCCGACAAAACCGTACCGAGTATCGCCGTCCGAGCGCAAGATAATAGACAATCAAGTGCGTGAAATGCTCCAAAAGGGCATCATTCAAGAATCATCGAGCCCTTGGGCAGCTCCTGTGATCCTTGTGAAAAAGAAAGACGGTACCTGGAGATTTTGTGTCGACTATCGCCGTTTGAACTCCATCACGAAGAAAGATGTTTATCCTCTTCCACGAATTGATGACGCCTTGGACTGTCTCCATTCGGCGTCATACTTCTCGTCTATCGATTTACGTTCAGGCTACTGGCAGATTCCCATGCATCCAGCGGACAAGGAAAAGACTGCTTTCATAACTCCAGACGGACTTTATGAATTTAACGTGATGCCGTTTGGATTATGTAATGCTCCTGCCACATTCGAAAGGTTCATGGATACCATTCTGCGTGGCCTAAAATGGAACGTCTGTATGTGCTACCTAGATGACATCGTGATCTTTGGGCGCACATTTCGTGAGCACAACGAACGCGTGGACATTGTTCTGGAATGCATTAGAAACGCTGGCCTTGTTCTTAATTCGAAGAAGTGTCATTTCGGCGAGCGACAAACCTTAGTACTTGGGCACCTTGTGAACAAAGATGGGATCAGGCCTGACCCGAGCAAGACAGCAGCTGTGAAAGCGTGCAAACCACCTCGCTCAACGAAAGAGCTTCGCAGCTTCCTAGGCCTGTGCTCGTACTTTCGCCGATTTATTCCCGCATTCGCCGACGTTGCCTTCCCCTTGACCAGTCTGCTACGTCAAGGTACTAGCTTTGAATGGACACATGACTGTGAGACGTCTTTCAACCAACTCAAGTTCTTACTCACATCGCAGCCCATTCTCCGACACTTCGACCCTTCGGCGCCGACCGAAGTTCATACTGACGCCAGTGGCATTGGCATAGGTGCAGTTCTAGTACAACGACACAGTGGAAAGGAACATGTCATTGCGTATGCCAGCAGAACTTTAAGTAAACCAGAACGGAATTACACAGTGACTGAGCAAGAATGTTTGGCACTCGTCTTCGCTGTACAGCGATTCCGTTCATACCTGTACGGTCGTCCCTTCCAAGTGGTCACAGACCATCATTCCTTGTGCTGGCTTGTAAGCCTCCGAGACCCATCTGGCCGCCTGGCACGCTGGGCCCTCCGCTTGCAAGAGTATGACTTCACGGTGTCATACAAGAGTGGCAGGAAGCACGCTGACGCTGACTGCCTTTCGCGGATGCCGCTTACTACAACACTTTGCGATGCCGACAATTTCGATCACCTAATTGCGTCAGTGACTCCAGTATTCCCGGACAAGACCACCTTTGAAAATGAACAGCGGAAGGATGTCAGCTTGGAGCCATTATTTGCTGAAGCACGAGCGTCCACTTTGGCCGGACGCTTTTGCGTTCGTGAAGGATTACTTTACAAGAGGACCTTCTCGGCCACGGGTTCCCGCTTCTTGCTGGTGGTGCCAGCACACACTCCGTTCCTCCATTCTGCGCGCCATGCACGACGACGCAACTTCGGGTCACCTGGGAATGACGCGAACACTCCTTCGTACACAGGAGCGATTTTACTGGCCACGCATGCGCCAGTCAGTTGAGCAGTACGTGGCCAGTTGCACTCAATGCCAGACGCACAAATCAGTCACGACTGCTCCGGCTGGACTTCTACAGCCTGTGACGCCTCCCAGCACTCCCTTTGAGCAAGTTGGCATTGACCTCGTGGGCCCTTTTCCACGCTCGGCAAAAGGCAACCGTTGGATTGTAGTGTGCGCCGATTACCTGACCCGCTACTGCGAAACGGCCGCCCTGCCATCTGCGACTGCTGGCGAAGTATCCTCCTTTCTCCTGCACTCTATCATACTGCGCCACGGACCTCCTCGCGTCATAATAAGCGACCGCGGCCGTCAGTTTACGGCAGACGTTGTTGAGGAACTGCTCCGTATGTGTGGCTCGGAACTTCGTCATTCGACACCTTACCATCCACAGACGAATGGCCTTACTGAACGAACGAACCGGACACTGGTGAATATGCTTTCAATGTACGTGGCGTCCAATCACAAGAACTGGGACGACGTCTTACCGTTCATCACGTATGCCTTCAACACTGCCCAACACGAAACCACCGGCCACAGCCCTTTCTTCCTTCTTTACGTTCGACCCCCTCGTTATACCCTGGACACTATCTTTTCGTTTTATGACAATGACGATCCTTCATTAGCTGAAACACTATGCCTTGCAGAAGAAACTCGGCGTCTTGCCCGCCTGCGTACTATAGCATCGCAAGACCGCTCAAAGCTCCGCTACGACAGCAAGCACCGCCACGTCACATATGAACCGGGAGACCTTGTAATGGTGTGGAAGCCTATCCGCAAGCGTGGCTTGTCCACAAAACTTCTCGCCCACTACACTGGCCCATTCGTTGTCCTTGAGCGCCTCAGTGCAGTAGATTATAAAATAGCACGACTGACAGCTAGTGGGAGACGATCAACCAAGACCGAGGTTACCCATGTGGCTCGCCTCAAAGCTTTTAGACTGCGGGACGATGCATGAAACGCGCGGTGCGCTTCGTCTGCGAAGGGGGAAATATTACGACGTGTATGTGCCGGATTGATAAGAGGGAATAGAAGTGTGGACTTGGGAAGAAGAAGATCTCTCGGCAGTTTTATCCGGTGCGGCCTCGCCATCCCAGCTTCCGTTCAATAAACCCCCGTACCCCTACTTCAGGCGTAACAATATCTTCAAAGCTATCAGCCCAAAGAAAAAAAGCACCGCACCACCACCGGGTGGGCTCGAAACTCCAACCTTTCGGTTAACAGCCGATCGCGCTAGCCAATTGCGTCACGGAGACAGTCCTGCTCCACTCTCACCACCATCAGAACATATCTTCAAAGCTATCAGCCCAAGAAAAAAAGCACCGCACCACCACCGGTTGGGCTCGAACTCCAACCTTTCGGTTAACAGCCGACCCCGCTAGCCAATTGCGCCACGGAGACAGTCCTGCTCCACTCTCACCACCATCAGAACATATCTTCAAAGCTATCAGTGCAAAGAAAAAAAAGCGCCACACCACCACCGGGTGGACTCGAACCTCCAACCTTTCGGTGAACAGCCGATCGCGCTAGCCAATTGCGCCAAGGAGACAGCCGTGCTCCACTCTCACCACCGTCAGAACATTTCTTCAGAGCTATCAGCCCAAAGAAATAAAAACGCCGCACCACCACCGGGTGGGCTCGAACCTCCAACCTTTCGGTTAACAGCCGATCGCGCTAGCCAATTGCGCCACGGAGACAGTCGTGCCCCACTTTCACCACCATCAGAACATATCTTCAAAGCTATCAGCGCAAAGAAAAAAGCAAAACACCTGTCCCGGGAGGGCTCGAAACTTCAACCTTTCGGTCAACAGCCGATCGCGCTAGCCAATTGCGCCACGGAGACAGTCCTGCTCTACTCTCACCACCATCAGAACATATCTTCAAAGCTATCAGCGCAAAGAAAAAAGCAAAACACCTGTCCCGGGAGGGCTCGAAACTCCAACCTTTCGGTCAACAGCCGATCGCGCTAGCCAATTGCGCCACGGAGACAGTCCTGCTCTACTCTCACCACCATCAGAACATATCTTCAAAGCTATCAGCCCAAAGAAAAAAAAGCGCCGCACCACCACCGGGTGGGTTCGAAACTCCAACCTTTCGGTTAACAGCCGATCGCGCTAGACAACTGCGCCACGGAGACAGTCGTGCTCCACTCTCACCACCATCAGAACATATCTTCAAAGCTATCAGCGCAAAGAAATGAGCAACACACCACTCCCGGGAGGGCTCGAAACTCCAACCTTTCGGGTAACAGCCGATCACGCTAGCCAATTGCGCCACCGAGACAGTCCTGCTCCTACTCTCACCACCATCAGAATATATCTTCAAAGCTATCTAGCCAAAGAAAAAAAAGGCGCCGCACCACCACCGGTGGGCTCTAAACTCCAACCTTCGGTTAAACAGCCGATCGCGCTAGCCAATTGCGCACAGGAGACAGTCGGCTCCCACTCTCACCACCATCAGAACATATCTTCAAAGCTATCAGCGCAAAGAAAAAAAGCACACACCCTCCAGGGAGGGCTCGAAACTCCGAACCTTTCGGTTAACAGCCGATCGCGCTAGCCAATTGCGCACCGGAGACAGTCCTGCTCCACTCTCACCACCATCAGAACATATCTTCAAAGCTCTCAGCCTAAAGAAAAAAAAAGCGCCGCACCACCACCGGGTGGGCTCGAACCTCCAACCTTTCGGTTAAGAGCCGATGCCGCTAGCCATTTGCGCCACGGAGACAGTCGTGCTCCACTCTCACCACCGTCAGAACATTTCTTCAGAGCTATCAGCCCAAAGAAATAAAAACGCCGCACCACCACCGCGTGGGCTCGAACCTTCAACCTTTCGCTTAAACAGCTGATCAGGCTAGCCAATTGCGCCAAAGAGACAGTCGTGCCCCACTTTCACCACCATCAGAACATATCTTCAAAGCTATCAGCGCAAAGAAAAAAGCAACGCACCACTCCCGGGAGGGCTCGAAACTCCAACCTTTCGGTTAACAGCCGACCCCGCTAGCCAATTGCGCCACGGAGACAGTCCTGCTCCACTCTCACCACCATTAGAACGTATCTTCAAAGCTATCAGCCCAAAGAAAAAAAAGCGCCGCACCACCACCGGGTGGGCTCGAACCTCCAAGTTTTCGGTTAACAGCCGATCGCGCTAGCCAATTGCGCCACAGGGACAGTCGTGCTCCACTCTCAACACCGTCAGAACATATCTTCAAAGCTATCAGCACAAAGAAAAAAGCAGCACACCACTCCCGGGAGGTCTCGAAGCTCCAACCTTTCGGTTAACAACCGATCGCTCTAGCCAATTGCGCCACGGAGACAGTCCTGCTCCACTCTCACCACCAGTAGAACATATCCTCAAAGCTATCAGCGCAAATAAAAACAAGCGCCGCACCACCACCGGGTAGGCTCGAACCTCCGACCTTTCGGTTAACAGCCGATCGCGCTAGCCAATTGCGCCACGGAGACAGTCTTGCTCCACTCTCACCACCATCAGAACATATCTTCAAAGCTATCAGCCCAAAGAAAAAAAAGCACCGCACCACCACCAGGTGGGCTCGAACCTCCACCGCACCACCACCAGGTGGGCTCGAACCTCCAACCTTTCGGTTAACAGCCGATCGCGCTAGCCTATTGCGCCACGGAGACAGTCCTGCTCCACTCTCACCACCATCAGAACATATCTTCAAAGCTATCAGCCCAAAGAAAAAAAAGTGCCGCACCACCACCGGGTGGGCTCGAAACTCCAACCTTTCGGTTAACAGCCGATCGCGCTAGCCAATTGCGCCACGGAGACAGTTCTGCTCCACTCTCACCACCATCAAAACATATCTTCAAAGCTATCAGCCCAAAGAAAAAAAAGCGCCGCACCACCACCGGGTGGGCTCGAACCTCCAAGCTTTCGGTTAACAGCCGATCGCACTAGCCAACTGCACCAAGGAGACAGTCGTGCTCCACTCTCACCACCAGCAGAACTTATCTTCAAAGCTATCAGCGCAAAGAAAAAAACATCTCACCACTCCCGGGAGGGCTCGAAACTCCAACATTTCGGTTAACAGCCGATCGCGCTAGCCGATTGCGCCACGAAGACAGTCGTGCTCTACTCTCACCACCATCAGAACATATCTTCAAAGCTATCAGCGCAAAGAAAAAAGCAAAACACCTGTCCCGGGAGGGCTCGAAACTCCAACCTTTCGGTCAACAGCCGATCGCGCTAGCCAATTGCGCCACGGAGACAGTCCTGCTCTACTCTCACCACCATCAGAACATATCTTCAAAGCTATCAGCGCAAAGAAAAAAGCAAAACACCTGTCCCGGGAGGGCTCGAAACTCCAACCTTTCGGTCAACAGCCGATCGCGCTAGCCATTGCGCCACGGAGACAGTCCTGCTCCACTCTCACCACCATCAGAACATATCTTCAAAGCTATCAGCCCAAAGAAAAAAAAGTGCCGCACCACCACCGGGTGGGCTCGAAACTCCAACCTTTCGGTTAACAGCCGATCGCGCTAGCCAATTGCGCCACGGAGACAGTTCTGCTCCACTCTCACCACCATCAAACATATCTTCAAAGCTATCAGCCCAAAGAAAAAAAAGCGCCGCACCACCACCGGGTGGGCTCGAACCTCCAAGCTTTCGGTTAACAGCCGATCGCACTAGCCAACTGCACCAAGGAGACAGTCGTGCTCCACTCTCACCACCAGCAGAACTTATCTTCAAAGCTATCAGCGCTAAAGAAAAAAAAGCAGCCGCACCACTCACCTGGGAGGGCTCGAAACTCCAACCTTCGGTTAAGATCCGATGCGCGCTAGCCACTTGCGCCACAGGAGACAGTCGTGCTCCACTCTCACCACCAGTCAGAACATATTCTTCAGAAAGCTATCAGCCCAAAGAAATAAAAACGCGCAAAACTTACTCGGGTAGGGCTCGCAACCTCCAATCCTTCGGTTAACAGCCTGATCGTGCTAGCCCATTGCGCCAGGAGACAGTTCCTTGTCCCACTTCACCACCATCAAACATAATCTTAAAAGCTATCAGCGCAAAGAAAAAGCAGCCGCACCACTCACCGGGAGGGACTCGAACCTCAACCTTTCGGTTAACAGCTTATCGCGCTAGACCAATTGCGTCAAGTGAGACAGTCGTGCTCCCACTTCAACCACCAGCAGAACATATCTTCAAAGCTATCAGCGCAAAAAAAAAAAAGCGCCGCACCACCACCGGGTGGGCTCGAAACTCCAACCTTTCGGTTAACAGCCGATCGCGCTAGCCAATTTGCGCCACGGAGGACAGTCGTGCCTCCACTCTTCACCACCATCAGAACATATCTTCAAAGCTATCAGGCAAAGAAAAAAGCAAAACACCTGTCCCGGGAGGGCTCGAAACTTCAACCTTTCGGTCAACAGCCGATCGCGCTAGCCAATTGCGCCACGCAGACAGTCCTGCTCTACTCTCACCACCATCAGAACATATCTTCAAAGCTATCAGCGCAAAGAAAAACAAAAGGCACCTATCCCGGTAGGGCTCGACACTCCAACCTTTCGGTCAACAGCCGATCGCGCTAGCCAATTGCGCCACGGAGACAGTCCTGCTCTACTCTCACCACCATCAGAACATATCTTCAAAGCTATCAGCCCAAAAAAAAAGCGCCGCACCACCACCGGGTGGGCTCGAACCTCCAACCTTTCGGTTAACAGCCGATCGCGCTAGCCAACTGCGCCACGGAGACAGTCGTGCTCCACTCTCACCACCATCAGAACATATCTTGAAAGCTATCAGCGCAAAGAAAAAAGCAAACACCTTGTCCCGGGAGGGCTCGAAACTCCATCCTTTCGGTTAACAGCCGATCGTGCTAGCCAATTGCGCCACGGAGACAGTCCTGCTCCACTCTCACCACCATCAGAACATATCTTCAAAGCTCTCAGCCTAAGGAAAAAAAAGCGCCGCACCACCACCGGGTGGGCTCGAACCTCCATCCTTTCGGTTAAGAGCCGATGCCGCTAGCCATTTGCGCCACGGAGACAGTCGTGCTCCACTCTCACCACCGTCAGAACATTTCTTCAGAGCTATCAGCCCAAAGAAATAAAAACGCCGCACCACCACCGCGTGGGCTCGAACCTTCAACCTTTCGCTAAACAGCTGATCAGGCTAGCCAATTGCGCCAAAGAGACAGTCGTGCCCCACTTTCACCACCATCAGAACATATCTTCAAAGCTATCAGCGCAAAGAAAAAAGCAACGCACCACTCCCGGGAGGGCTCGAAACTCCAACCTTTCGGTTAACAGCCGACCCCGCTAGCCAATTGCGCCACGGAGACAGTCCTGCTCCACTCTCACCACCATCAGAACATATCTTCAAAGCTATCAGCCCAAAGAAAAAAAAGCGCCGCACCACCACCGGGTGGGCTCGAACCTCCAACCTTTCGGTTAAGAGCCGATGCCGCTAGCCATTTGCGCCACGGAGACAGTCGTGCTCCACTCTCACCACCGTCAGAACATTTCTTCAGAGCTATCAGCCCAAAGAAATAAAAACGCCGCACCACCACCGCGTGGGCTCGAACCTTCAACCTATCGCTAAACAGCTGATCAGGCTAGCCAATTGCGCCAAAGAGACTGTCGTGCCCCACTTTCACCCCACCATCAGAACATATCTTCAAAGCTATCAGCGCAAAGAAAAAGCAACGCAACCACTCCCGGAGGGCTCGAACTCCACCTTTCGGTTACAGCCGACCCCGCTAGCCAATTGCGCCACGGAGACAGTCCTGCTCCACTCTCACCACCATTAGAACGTATCTTCAAGCTATCAGCCCAAAGAAAAAAAAGCGCCGCACCCCACTTGGTGGGCTCGAACCTCCAGTTTTCGGTAACAGCCGATTGCGTCTAGCCATTGCCCACAGGACATTCGTGCTCCACTCTCACACCGTCAGAACATTTCTTCAAAGCTATCAGCACAAAGAAAAAAGCAGCACACCACTCCCGGGAGGTCTCGAAGCTCCAACCTTTCGGTTAACAACCGATCGCTCTAGCCAATTGCGCCACGGAGAGAGTCCTGCTCCACTCTCACCACCAGTAGAACATATCCTCAAAGCTATTAGCGCAAATAAAAACAAGCGCCGCACCACCACCGTGTAGGCTCAAACCTCCGACCTTTCGGTTAACAGCCGATCGCGCTAGCCAATTGCGCCACGGAGACAGCCTTGCTCCACTCTCACCACCATCAGAACACATCTTCAAAGCTATCAACCCAAGGAAAAAAAGCACCGCACAACCACCAGGTGGGCTCGAACCTCCAACCTTTCGGTTAACAGCCGATCGCGCTAGCCTATTGCGCCACGGAGACAGTCCTGCTCCACTCTCACCACCATCATAACATATCTCAAAGCTATCAGCCCAAGAAAAAAAAGTGCCGCACCACCACCGGGTGGGCTCGAACTCCAACCTTTCGTGAACACCGATCGCGCTAGCCAATTGCGCCACAGAGACATCCTGCTCTACTCTCACCACCATCAGAACATATCTTCAAAGCTATCAGCGCAAAGAAAAAGCAAAACACCTGTCCCGGAGGGCTCGAAACTCCAACCTTTCGGTCAACAGCCGATCGCACTAGCCAATTGCGCCACGGAGACAGTCCTGCTCTACTCTCACCACCATCAGAACATATCTTCAAAGCTTCAGCCCAAAGAAAAAAAAGCGCCGCACCACCACCGGGTGGGCTCGAAACTCCAA
>NW_023609567.1:0-19157 GCF_013339725.1 Rhipicephalus microplus | reverse complement strand
TATCTTAAAGAAACATTTCAACATTTTAATACAGAGCGAGCGGCTCAAAGGAATCTTTACAGAACAACCACGCGTGGTCTACCGGCGGTCGCGGAACCTTCGTGATTTACTAACCTCATCTAAAACCACGTGTTCACATCATGAAGGCTGTCATCCCTGCAACAAACCACGTTGCAAAGTGTGCGCGCACATGACGACATCTAAAACAGTTTTAAGTACATCGTCCAGTTTTTCTTTAAGGATAAATGGGAACTACACGTATGATAGTATCAACGTCATCTATCTTCTCGAGTGTTCAACATGCGGAGCTCAGTACATAGGTCAAACAGAGACAAGTTTCAGAATTCGTTTTAATAATCACCGTGCACATGCCGTAAGCTTCCCTAATCTACCACTGTCGAAGCACGTCAGTATGCCTGGCCATGGTTTCGACAAAATTAGGGCCACTATTATTCAGTCCGGTTTCAAGACAAATCACGATAGGGAAGTGAGGGAATCCTTCTTGATTTATAAATTTAACACCATTCGTTCAGGTATCAATGAAAACGTAGGAAAGCTCACCTGCCTCGCACTATAACAACACGACTTCTTAGATTAGTAAAATATTTTAGTGTATACTAAAATGTATATTAGTCAACCGTGGTTTCTTTACTTCAGAGCTCTTTTGAATGTCCTGCCAACCATACTGTGCCCCGCGTGTCGATGCGCAAGGAAATTAGAGACTTGTATATTCATGCACCCGTCACATGTCAGTCATGTCAACACAAGGTTCTGACAGATTACCATTTTTTTTACTTTGATTATCCTAGCTGCTATACCGAGAGTTCATCACGTGAGCCTATAAAAGCGGCTACATTGTATCATACCTACTTACTCTGACGAAGGCCGTGCCACGGCCGAAACGTTAGTAAATACGATCCTTTTCTTATGTGCTATCTGCAAGTTAATTCAATATATATATATATATATATATATATTGTAATGATGAATGTAGTGGGTCATGCATAGCTCGGAAAACACATAGTCAGTGCTAAGCACGAGACGCTCGCGCCGGACGCTATCGCTGCTTTCACTGGCTAGGCCTACGCTTCTACCTAGTTTCAAATAACAGTTCTGACTGTCACAGTTCTTTATTATATTTGGTGGAGTTTGCTTGGTCTCCTCACAATCCTGGAGTTGCGAAGCCGGACTCTACCTGCCGCTATGACCACTGCATCTGCCACAAGCCCTCCGCCTATGGCTCCCCAGGCCATCGTGTGCTCCGGCGCGGTCCGTCAGCGGGATCCCCCCATATTCAGTGGCACTACAGTGTACTAGAATACTGTACACTGTAGTGGCACTGAGGATCACGACGTCGACGACTGGCTGGCTACTTACGAACTCGTGAGTGTCTTGAACAAATGGGACGAAGCCACGAGACTGGCCACCGTCGGCACTCACCTCAGTGGAATTGCCCACTTATGGCTTCGGAACCATGAGACCGATTTTCCCACCTGGACAGCATTCAAGGCAAAGTTCAGCGAAGTCTTCGGTCGTCCAATTAGTCAACGCTGCCGACGTCAGCTTTTAGGGGCGAAGCTCCTTTAAAGCGGCACCCGTTCGTCCCTCGTCGTATTACGTTACATGTCTTACGCTTTAACATGCAAGGTCGGGCCGGTGGGAGATATCTCTTGTGCGTTGTTGAACAATAAAACATTTGCAGCGTGCGCGTTCACTAAAAGCCGAATTCTCCTGTCTCTCATTCCCCATTAGCAGTCATTGGCATGTACATTGATCACTAACTTACAAGAAATGGTTGCTACGTTATACTCGCTGGGCGTAAACTGCCTGGTTTTAGAAAGGTTTAGCGAAAGTGGAGCCGCAGTGTAAAGAATACAGTGAACTAGTATATACCATGAACTCGAGGTGATTAAAGGTGGGAAGTAGACACGAGGCGCAAGCCGTAAGAAAGTGTGCGTGTGCCACCTCTCGTTTAGCCCTTGGAACGTCCTCTGAATGGTGGTGCTTTTATACACGGAATATGTTGCAACGGGTATGAGGCGAGAGAGGAGAAGAGGAGGAAGACGCGAACTGGTGCAGATACCGACGCCATTACTACCCAACCATCAACTTTGCCCAGCTAATAAACACCCTTCGACTTTAACCGTAACAGTTTTGTGGTGGAGGTGCGGGGTGATGAACAATATGATGAAAAGATGCGAGATGGTGGTACTTGGTAGTGTGTTAACCAGATGAACGAACGGACACACAGACAGATGCATGGACGGATGCATGGATGGCTGCACGGACGGATGGATGCATGAACGAACGTAGAGGTGGATGCATGGACGATTGCAGGGATGGACGCACGGATGGACGTGTGGACGCACGAACAGACGCACGCGCGGATGGGCGGATGGACACACGAACGGTGACACAGACGGACGCATGAACGCACGGAAGCAAGAACAAATGAACGGACGGATGCTTTGCCTCACTCTCCATCATTCACCCCATGGATATGCGCCATTTTTTTTCTCAACGCCCACGCTTTAAAATTACGCGTGTGTGTTCTCGCCATTCCTGGGTAGAGGATAAGTGTTTTATCAGCCGTGGCACACATATGCACACCAGTGGCTTCGTTCCCTGATAACCCTCTTCTTTTTTCGTCCTTTTTACCCATCCCATTTAGAGGGATTTGGGAGGAGTACCTGCTCGGCTGCTCGACTTTGGATGCTGAATGCTTCTTGGTGAGGCACGCTCGAGCAGCGGCCAACTCCATTGGTAACCAAGAATAGGGTCTTGCCACTAAATCATGCAATATACCGCTACTCTCTGGTACATTTTCTGTAATAAAATGTTTCTGCAACTACCATGCTCGCCCGCGGGTATGTGCCACTGACAGGTGGTAAGAGTTTGACGACGTTAGCGACTGGATTGTGACAATATTCGTGTCTTGCCCAGCGTGTCATTCGTCAAACGATCTCCCATACTTATTTTGATTCACGCCAAAATAAGGTGGTGATCATGAAACCACCTCGACGCAAGTGGCTAGATAGCTATATAAATACGCAGATAGAAGCCAAAATGGCTTGCAATAGGTAAAGAAAAGCTTCGCATTCTACAAAAAAATGGCAGCATATCCACGGAGTGAATGACGGAGAGTGGGGCGAAGCATTCGTTCGTCCATTTGTGCTTGCTTCTGTCCGTCCATGCGTAAGTCTGTGTGACCGTCCATGCGTCCGTCCGCCCGTCCGTGCGTGCGTCTGTTCGTGCGTTCGCCGCTGCGTTCGTCCATGCATCCGCCCCTGCGTCCGTTCATGCGTTCATCCGTGCATCTGTCTGTGTGTCCGTTCGTTCATCTATTCAACACTCCAAATACCACTATCAAGCATCTTTTCATCATATATTCCTATCAGCTTGTCGCTAGGCCAGGAAAGCAGCCGATAAGAGAATCACGTTAAGAATTTTCCTCGCTGCACAAAATGGAGAAAAATCTTGTATACGTGAAGTACTCTTGTTTCTGTGGCCTAGTAGTTACGGTGCTTGGCTGCTGAACTGAATCCCACTGGTTTGAGTCTCAGAGCCGATAGTCTTATTTCGATGGAAACGACTCTGATTCTATGACTCTAACTCTATTTTTAAAGAGGCAGTCACCGCCACTGGTGCGCGCTATCTCGGCAGGCATCAATGGAAGGCAGGTATAGGCACCCTCTACTGAACAGAGGGAGCAGCGCACTTCCCGCCAGTGCATCCCAAGTTCGCTATTGTTGGCTGCTAAGGGCACGCAAAAAACAGACGCGTTGAAGCATACCCCGCATAGCTCTGCCTCTGCTCGCCCGCTGATGCAGGGAGGGAAACGAGCGCACAACGTTCCATTTTGATTCACCCCGTCTTATTATTGAAAACTTTCTCCAGCAGTCTCACGCTGACTCAGTTGAACACACCAAGCATACCACGTACAAGACTGCACGAGCTTGACCCTTCACTAGAACTCCGGTCTCCACGCAGCCTACATTGACGTGAAGCTTCGCTTCTCTATCGCCTTTGGCTGGGAGTTGATTTCACGAAAGCTTATACCACAATAATTGGAATTACTGACAGTGCGCCGTGCGATGTTTGTGGCACCGACAAAAATATCGAACACCTGCTGTGCCACTGTCCTTGATTTGCCTCAGACAGACAAGTACTTCCCAAAGCAATGCGGCGACTGGATGATCGGCCTGTTTCTGTGCAGGTGCTAATACAGCAACGTGCACATGCCTCGACAGCCCACAAGGCAGTGAAAGTCCTGCTCTGTTTCCTTAGAAAGACAGCCTTGTGTGAACGCCTCTGACATGCGGTGGAGTTCTACACGCTGCAGTGAAATTACTGTCAGTCTCCCCCTTTTTTCCTCTCTTCCCTCTTTCTCATCTTTCTTGTCCCCTTTCCTAATCCCCCAGTGTAGGGTAGCCAACCGAATGTCTTTCCGGTTAACCTTTCTGCCTTCTTCCTTTTGTTGCTTCCTCCTTATTTTGTAGGCATTGCATTCCGTCGCTGCAGTCACATCGGAAAACTCGACTGCACGGTGCCTATACTGTTCTACGTTTAGCACTCTGAACGCGAAGAGGCTGTGCTAAATGGTCGTATTCTCTTACAGACGCGTTTTGTAGTTATGCGAGAAGGGATACAAAAGAGTTGGCTGCCAGCCTTACTTCGTATGACATCGTAATTGGTCGTTGCCGAATTCTTTGCTTCACCGTTACTGTTGAACAGATTAAAAAAAATTACCGACTGCTTCCTGATAACAGTAAATGATTTCCTAGATCCTAGATGTGGAAGGAGACACTGGCTGATATGCTGTATGGCGAGTGCAGGCCTGGGAATGCGTACGCTCACGTGCCTGCAACGAGAGCGCGCACGTCGATTGCTAGAGAGTGGAGAGCGGAATGCACCTCTCTCTGTTGCTCGATGGTTCACGAATCAAGCAGATCCCCACTCGCATTCTATCCTTGCTTTTGACTCAAACTTCGTGCACTTAACGAGTCCATTTCTCTTTGCCGGTATCGAAGAATATAGGAGGGGGCACTGTTTGCCGTGTAGCAAGACAAGTTCGAGTGAACTGATTCCGCAAGCGCATGCTAATAAGAATAATGCGGAATACTTGCTTTAAAAAACTGACGCACTGGCAAATTGTGTGAGAAATGCCTCATTTCTACTTCATTTCGCAGTAAAGCTCGAGCACCTCCACGTTGTGAAACTTCTCCATTACTGCAGTATCAAAGATGGCTACATAGCAAAGAAACACGGTAGGAAGAGTGCCATAGCAGGTTACAGTAACAGTGTGAGGATGTGGAGACTCCAGCTAAATTGCATTGAAGGAAGTCCACGTTATTTGATTTCTGCACTACACGGGACGGCTTTCTGCTCTCCCATAGTTGAGTACATCGTACTCTGAATCGTTGACCACTTTTTCTAAACACAAATTGCATTCGTGATTTTGTCCGAGTGCTGCAAAGAGCTGATTTTGGGGATGGACTTCCTTTGTGAATACGGCGCCATCATAGACATTCCAGACAGGTCAGTTACGTTTTTGATGGGCCCAGATCAAGTTCTAGATGTGAGATGTAACGACCAGCGGCGTAAACATCTGCGCGTCTTCGAAGATCACGTGACCCTTCCACCCCGTTCAAGTGCTCTCGTAGCTGTAACATGCGACCACCCCGGCAACTTCGACCACATAGCCGAACAAATTCCAGCTTTGCTATTCAGCCATGGCTTATCTGTTGCAAGAGCCGTCGTAAGCCTCAATTGCGGACACACGCACGTTCTGGTTACGAACTTCAGTACTGAGCGACGGCATCTTGCAAAAGGTATGGCAGTCGCGTACGTCGAGGAGCTCATTGAGGTTGCAAGCTGCTTGATTGTGGAGAAAGCCGATGTCCCCGGGTCAGCCCCTCTATCCGTCGACGTTGGCCCAAGTTTACTGCCCCCGCAGAAGCAAAGCCTTCTGAAGCTTATTAATGAATTTCAGGACTGCTTTTCTTCAACTTCCAGAGTTCGCCAAACGCCGTTGACGAAACATCGCATAATTACGGATGAAACGGCCAGACCCATACGGCAGAACCCATACCGAGTAGCTCCGCGGGAACGTGAGGCCATAGAAAGTCAGGTGCAAAAGATGCTTCAGGATGACGTTATTCAGCCGTCAAAAAGTCCTTGGGCATCACCGGTAGTATTGGTGAAGAAAAAAGATGGCACTTTACGTTTCTGCGTTGATTACCGCAAGCTCAATCAGGTTACAAAAAAGGACCTTTACCTGCTGCCTCGTAGAGACGACTCTCTCGATCGATTACGCCATGCACGGTATTTTTCGTCGATGGATTTACGGAGCAGATATTGGCAAATAGAAGTTGACGAAAGAGATCGAGAAAAAACAGCATTTGTGACACCCGATGGTCTTTATGAGTTTAAAGTTCGCCCGTTCGGCTTGTGCTCAGCACCGGCAACGTTTCAGCGGCTCATGGACACAGTCCTGTGAGGCCTAAAGTGGCAAACGTGCCTAGTATATTTGGACGATGTAATTGCATTTTCAGCGACATTTGACGAGCACTAGAAGTGACTACACACGGTATTTCAAGCGATACGATCGGCTGGACTAACACTCAAGCCAGAAAAATGTCACTTTGGCTTCGAAGAGCTTCTTTTCTTGGGACACCTTGTCAGCAGTGAAGGTGTACGGCCTGACCCAGACAAAATAGGCGCTGTTGCAAGTTTTCCTACGCCATCAGACAAGAAGGCAGTGCGGCGATTTTTGGGCCTGTGCGCCTACTACCGATGCTTCATCGAGAATTTTTCGCGTATCGCATCACCTTTACCACAACTCACCCGAGAAGACGTCACGTTTGTGTGGGATGAAGAGCAGCAGGAAGCCTTCAACGAGCTGCGACAACGTCTTCAAAGCCCGCGAGTTCTCGGACACTTCGACGATGACGCTCCGACAGTGGTTCACACTGACGCCAGCAATGTCGGCTTAGGAGCTGTGCTCGTTCAGTGGCAAGATGGCGCCGAACAAGTAGTTGCTTATGCAAGTCGGACTCTCTCCCGTACAGAGGAGAATTACTGTACCACTGAAAAAGTGTGTCTTGCGGTGGTGTGGATGGTCATGAAGTTTCGTCCATATTTATACGGCCGCCCGTTTAAAGTCATCAGTGATCACCACTCGCTTTGCTGGTTGACGAACATGAGGGACCCGTCAGGACGATTGGCGCGCTGGAGCCTCAAGCTTCAAGAATTCGATATGGCTATAGTTTACAAATCCGGAAAGCGACATACAGATGCCGATTGTATTTCTCGCGCCCCATTAGAAGACGTAAATGCTGAAGATGATGACTATGCGGCGTTTGTTGGTGTAGTCAACACGTCTACAATCGCACAGCAGCAACGCGACGATCCCGAGTCGCAACCCCTTATTGATTTCTTAGAGGGACGCACATCTGCTATGCCAAAGCTTTTCGCAAGAGGGGTAGCATCGTTTTGTTTGCGCAATGAGGTCCTTTATAAGGTGAACTTTTCTCCGAGCGGCAACACTTACTTACTTGTCGTCCCAACACCACTCAGGAAAGAAGTACTCGAGGCGTGCCATGACGAACCGACATCCGGTCATTTAGGCCACACACGAATGCTATGCCGAGTGAGACAGAAGTATTACTGGCCGAAACTGACGGCAACCATTCAACAGCACGTTCGGACTTGTCTTGAGTGCCAACGTAGGAAAGTGCCAGCCGTCAAACCAGCAGGGCCCCTCCATCCAAGTGATGTGCCGAAAACTCCATTCGCTCAAGTCGGAATGGATCTTCTAGGACCATTTCCAACTTCAGCTGCTGGTCGCAAATGAATAGTTGTAGCCACAGACTACCTTACTCGCTACGCCGAAACCAAGGTTTTGAAGCGGAGCACAGCAAGTGAAGCAACACAGTTTTTCATTGAGAATATAGTCCTGAGGCATGGCGCTCCATCTGTAGTAATAACTGACAGAGGAAAAGCGTTCACAGCCGAGCTATTACGCACAGTTTTAAGTCTAAGTGGAACATCTTACTGACGCACAACGGCATACCATCCACAAACAAATGGTCTGATGGAACGGCTGAACAAAACACTTGTGGATATGCTTGGCATGTACATCGATGTGGAACATAAAAACTGGGACGAGATACTGCCTTACGTCACTTTCGCTTACAATACGGCACAGCAAGAGACAACACGCATGACACCATTCCGCCTTCTCTATGGCCGTGACGTCACAACCATGCTCGACGCTATGTTGCCGCATGAAAGTGATGGCGTTGACACAAGTGCAGACCACATAACTCAGCTTGCTGAAGAAGCCCGCCAAGTTGCCCGCGTACGTATTCGTGACCACCAGGACTATGATACAAGGCGCTATATTCTTCGTCACCAACCTGTTTCTTATGAACCAGGACAGAAAGTTTAGATCTGGACCCGAGTTCGCCATCGTGGCCTCTCGGAGAAGCTCTTCAGACGGTGCTTTGGGCCGTATAAAGTCCTCCGTCGTCTCAGTGATGTTAACTAAGAGGTGATTCCCGACAGTCCACGTTGTTCAAGACGTCAAAAACATGCACCAGAAGTTGTGCACGTGGTTCGAATGAAACCTTATTTGTCCGAATGAACCCGTGGGCTGCCAGTGACTACAAAAGCTTCCGCCATGATGACGAAGCATCGGGACGATGCCTTCTGGAGAGGGAGGCTAATGTCACGGTTATTAGTCTTAAGCACAAAAGAAAGAAGAAGCCAGCATCACGTGTGGTGGTCTGTGGCGTTTTCGGGGAAGACGACGTTGCGCGTCTGCTCTTGCGCTTTGTTTTTGTGTGCCAAAAGAGCCTTGCTGTTAACGTCAAAAGGAAGCCTTGTGTCCTTTTCTTTGCACGTTGCGACAATATCTGGTTACCAGTAAGAGGCGGGTTCTTGGATTAAGGCCCACGGGACGGCCTAGTGCTCACCCTTAGTAGAGTTTCAAGTACGCTTAATCGTTCACCAGTGTTTTCTAAACACAACCTAAGGTTTGGCCGGCTTGGTATTGGCAGGCTGATGTGTTGATGCATCGGCATAAATAACATGCCAAGTTGTAAATACGCCAAATGTGCACATTTATGCTTTATTTGTACCTCTTGTTTACCTTGCATTATTTGTGAATCTGTCCTTTTGTTACACTCTTTCTGTGTGACAGTGTTTATGTGAACCATCAAATGTACATGTTCTTTCCACGTCATCTAATATCTTTGTTCAAGTAAATGAAGTCAGTTTTGTCATCATCGTTAATGAATGTCTACCAAAATATTGTAAATAGAGGAAGTACTCCAGCGCAGAGGCAGCAGCATAGAGCGTGCAGCAGCGGCTCGAGCTCGAAAATTGCGGCTGGTGCATCGCCTTCCAAGCCTTCCAAGCATCAACCTTTCTGCTCAATGATTTTACTTTATAATTGGTGGAGCCGTGTTGGGTACCGTCCCCTGTACCTTCCCGCTACCATCCTGGAACTCCGTTCTCGACGGCTACCTTCTGCTATGCCAGACGCCGATCAGCGGACGCTTCCATCACTTCCGGCCACCTGTCCAGGCAGTGTTCCTCAGCGGGAGCCTCCAATCTTCAGCGGAACAGACGAGAATGATGTTGAAGATTGGCTCTCGACTTTCGAACGGGTGACCACATTAAGCAGATGGACGGACGTGGACAAGTTGACACGCATGTCGTTCTACCTCGCGGGTGTAGCCAGCCTTTGGCTTAGAAACCACAAGGCAGACGCTCGAATGTAGCCGCAATTTAAATCTTCGATTGTAGCAGTCTTCGATCAACCTGCCGTCCAAAAACTTCGTGCCGAGCAACGTTTACGCACACGCGCACAAGAAACGGGTGAAACCTTCACTAGTTACATTGAGGACGTCGTCGATTCGTGCAGACGCGTGAACGCCACAATGACGGAAGCTGAAAAATGCAAGCACATCCTCAAAGGGATTGACGACGACGCTTTTTAAATGCTCTTGGCGAAAAGCCCGACCACTTTTAAGGACGTAATTAGCCTCTGCCAAAGCTACGATGAATTGCGGAAGCAGCGAGCTCTGACAAGACGTCCTCCAGCGCACTATTTGGCATCACTGTCTCGTGTGATCAATGGTCATGACCAAGCGTCACTAATAGCCAAAATAAAAGCATTTGTCCGCAAAGAAGTCGCACGACAGCTTTCCTTGGTGCCCTTTACACCAGAACCTACCACAACTTTACCGTCGTCTCTTCGCGGCGTCATTGAAGGAGAGGTCGCCGAGGCCTCACCAGCTGCTCGCGAGCATAATCTCGTGGCTGCTCCTCTCACCTACGCCTTGGCTGCAGCCATGCCAATTCGCAAGGCGCCTGCGCCTCCGTTCCAGCCTCGCGCGAACTATCCCCCAGCTCCAGTTCACTGGACCAGCACTAATACCGCCAACCCTTGGCGCACCCTTTACAATCGCCCGATATGTTACGCTTGTTGATACCCCGGACACGTCGCAAGGAATTGCCGCCGCCGGACGCATATCACCAATGAAAACCGCCGTGAGCCTTTCTTCCCGCTTGACTCCAACGCGCAAGGCGGTTCCTGCACTCCATTGCCAGCCGGCTACCAGGACGACCACCGCTCTCGGTCGGGACGTCTTCGCTCGCCCTCTCCACGCCGCCACTCGCCTTCTCCTATGCGTCGACGGCCCGTGCCTAACGAGGAGGAAAACTAGACGACGCAGTTCCTAAGGCAAGAACTGCGCAAGTTTCGGTTTGCCCAAGTCCTCATTTGTCACCTACCAATGTTATTGAGGTGTTAGTCAAAAATATCCCTACTGTCGCTCTTGTAGATACCGGTGCAGCTGTTTCTGTTAGAGATGCTGGCTTTTGCCGCTCAATTCGTAAGGTTACGACGCCTTTCTCCGGATTATCGCTTCGCACAGCCAGTGCTCAACCTGTTCAACCGACCGCAGTATGTACAGCTCGCGTGACAATTCAGGACGTTCTGTATACGATAGAGTTCATGGTTTTTTCATCGTGCTCCCATACTATTATCTTGGGATGGGACTTTTTGTCGCGTCATAACGCAGTAATCGACTGTGCTAGGGCTGAAGTTGAATTTCGCTCACTGGGTGACCAAGCGTTCGTCGACACCCAGTCTGCCTCTAAACTTGTCGTTAACGATGACACCTACATCCCTCCATGCTCTTTTGCGTTCATGCCAGTTTCATGTAGCATCATATCCGATGGCACTTCTTCACACCATCTCCAATATTCGTCGCCCGAAGAGCCCTCCCCCTGCCTTTTGCTGCTCTCGACCTTGTAGAAAGCTCAACCACAATGCCAATTTATAATCATGAGTCGTTGCCTTTATACCCACTTTTTCACGAGTGCCTTGGCCACGTCGAGACAATCAGTTCTACCAGAATCATATTCGTCCCCGATGAGGTGCCTTCAACCTCCGTCTGTGAACTGGCTGTCATCTCAGCGGCGGACTCAACGTCGGCAAATATATTTCAACCATTCATCGCTGCAGCGTTCACAACTCCTCACCATTCTTGAGTGCTACTGCCATTCTTTCGACGTTGAACAAGCATCTCTCGGCCGTGCCTTAGCAGTAGAGCACCCCATCGACACTGGGTCCCACTCACAGCTGCGACAACGACCATATCACGTGTCCGCCACAAAACGCCGCGTCATTGCTGACTATGTAGACGACATGCTTCGCAGAGGCGTCATTCGACCTTCACAGAGCCCATGGGCGTTTCCGGTGGTCCTCGTCAAAAAGAAAGACGGTTCTATTCGTTTTTGTGTCGATTTCCGGCGATTGAACAAGATCACGCTGAAGGATGTCTATCCACTACCGCGCATTGACGATGCTTTGAACAGTTTACAGGGTGCCGAGTTCTTTTGCTCGTTAGACTTGTGGTCAGGCTACTGGCAGGTGCCTATGACGGAGGCCGATCGCCCCAAAACAGCTTTTGTCACGCCAGACGGCTTATATGAATTTACCGTCATGCCCTTCGGACTTTGCAATGCACCTGCAACGTTCGAACGAATGATGGACAACATCCTGCGCGGACTAAAATGAAAGATATGCTTGTGTTACCTCGATGATATCGTGGTCTTCGCCCCTAACTTGGACACTCACTTACGTCGCCTTCAGCACGTCCTTACTTGCTTGACTAACACCGGTTTGCAAATAAACCTGAAAAAATGTCGATTTGTCATGCGTCAACTGAACATTTTGGGCCGTGTTGTTTCCAAGGAAGGCATCCTCCCGGATCGCGAGAAATGGCGAGCTGTTACAGCGTTTGCTAAACCTGCCACCATTAAAGAACTTCAAAGTTTCATCGGCTTGTGTTCGTATTTCCGGCGATTTGTCCGAAACTTCGCGTCTATTATATCACCTCTCACGCAACTTCTCAGCAACTGTAAAGACCTCTTATCGTGGTCCCCTGCCTGCGACGAGGGTTTCACCACCTTGCGACGGCTTCTCACGACGCCACCCATTCTACGCCATTTCGATCCTGAAGCTCCAACTGAAATCTACACCGACGCCTGTGGTGTAGGCCTGGGTGCTGTACAGCGTAAACCGGAGCATCAGGAATACGTCGTGGCATGCGCTAGTCGCACACTTATCAAGGCTCAGAGCAACTACAGCGTCACAGAAAAGGAGTGCTTGGCCATTGTGTGGGCCCTTGGGAAAGTTTTGCCCATATCTATATGGTCATTCTTTGACGTCGTGACTGACCACCACGCGCTGTGCTGGCTTTCGACGCTAAAAGACCCATCTGGCCGCGTCGCTCGTTGAGCGTTGAAAATTCAAGATTATGACATATGCGTGGTTTATCGGTCAGGACGGAAGTATGCTGACGCCGACGCCCTTTCCCATTCGCCCCTGTCCCAGAATGCCACAGCTGACTCCGCTTGCGTATCAACATTGTCATCTCTCGACTTTGACATCATTGCTATCGAACAACGCAATGACCCGTGGACTGCGTCTTTTCTCAATCATCTCTCCGACACTTCTGAACTCCCAAAGACGCGAACGCTGCAGCGCCAAGTTCCACACTTCTCGATACGTTACACGCTTCTATATCGACGCAACTACGCACCAGAGGGACGCAAGTGGCTGCTCGTCGTTCCATGAACCCTGCGGTTGCAGATTTGTTCCTCTTTCCACGCTGACCCACAATGTGGCCACGCAGGAGTCTTCAAGACCTACGAAAGGCTTCGACATCGTTACTACTGGCGTGGTACGTATACCTTCGTCCGCAACTTCATCCGCTCTTGTGCCGAATGTCAGCGCCGAATATCTCCACCACACGCCTCCGCCGGTGAACATCAGCCCTTACCATGCCCTTCCCGACCCTTTGAACGGGTCGGAATAGATATTTATGGGCCACTTCCATTGACTTCGACTGGCAACAGGTGGATACTAGTTGCTATCGACCACCTAACGCGCTATGCTTACACCGCTGCTCTTCAAACGGCTACAGCATCGGAGGTTGCCACTTTCCTACTGCGTCATTTTGTATTGCGTCATGGAGGCCCTCAAGAACTCCTCAGTGACCGTGGCCGCGCCTTCTTGTCCGAGGTCATTGAAAAATTGCTCGCTGAGTGTGCCATTGTACATCGCACATGTACCGCTTACCACCCTCCAACCAATGGGGCTACCGAGTGCTTTAATCATACTCTCGGTGACATGCTATCTATGTATGTGACGCCTGATCACTCTAACTGGGAGTTAGTTCTCCCATTCATGACATACGTCTATAATACGGCAACGCAGGCGACAACAGGCTTCTCACCTTTTTACCTTCTCTACGGCCGTCACCCCTCCCACACCATTGACACATTTTGCCCTATCGACCGGACGCGTTCGAGTGCCTACCGATCTTGGACGCAGCCAGGCACGCAGAAGAAGGTCGCCAGTTAACTCGTCGCTTTACCTGCGATGACCAAAACAGGCAAAAAGCAATTCATGATGCCCAGACCTCAACTCCCGTTTTTCTTCCGGGTGCTCTTGCGTGGATGTCAGTGCCGCATCGCACAGCTGGGCTCTCTTCCAAACTTCTCCCAAAGTACGATGGGCCATATCGTATTTTCGAACAAACTTCGCCAGTAAATTACCTCATTGAGCCTTTTACGCCCCCGTCAGACTTGCGACGTCCCAAACGTGAGGTTTTACACGTCCAGAGGCTCAAGCAGTACCACGGTTCAACGCCGCCTGCACAGGACTAAGTCGCCAGGATGGCTCTTTTTTCGCCGCGGGGCCATTGTAAAGAAAAGGAAGTACTCCGGCGCAGAGGCAGCAGCGTAGAGCGTGCAGCAGGGGCTCGAGCTCGGAAATTGCGGCTGGTGCATCGCCTTCCAAGCCTTCCAAGCATCAACCTTTCTGCTCAATAAATCTTCTTTATGATATGTTCTGTTGAAATGTTGGTGACGTCTGTGGCAATAAATTCGTCTGAACGTGTCACAAACGAGCGCTCCGAAAAAGCGCGCGCCACCAAATTCTAGCGACAGTAACAATACCAAGCGCAGAGAGGCGCCTCAAGGTCAACTATAAAGAAGAAAACGAGCATTCAAAGACTCCCCGGGCGTGCTCTCTCGATCCCCCTCGGAAACGTAGTTTCGCCGACCAACCTCTTCAGATCGGTGGCCGAGCAAGCCCTGGAGGAAGGTTCTCGAAGGAAAGGGGAATGGTGATGCAGAGTTGCGTCACGTGTCACGGACGGCCCTCGAAACGTCCCACTATTTCCCCAGCATTGGCTATGCATCGCGCTGACGAAACAAGTAGAATGATCTGGAATCTAGCGCAAAGGGTATTTAAGCGAGCAGCGGAGAAGAGAGATCAGAAGAAGAAGAAAGTTTGCACCCTTGTGCGTAGGTAGAAGATCAAAGTTTTGCGAAAGTGTGCGTAGGGTCATTCCACCGTAACGTATCGGTGAAGGTTTTGTCCTTAGCGACAAAACAGGTAATGAAGAGGATTTCTACCTGAGGGGTGAAGACTCGTGTTACAAGCAGAAGAGTGTGTCTACCACCAGCGAGCGAAGACGCGTTGCAACAGCTGCGCGTGAGAAGCCGACGTGTTACCGGCGAAGAAGTTTGGTGCTTGGAGAGCGGCCAATTGAAGACGCCAGGTTTCCTGGAAGAGAAACTTCGGGGGCAGCGGAACGACAACTGCGCTGGACTTTGAGCGAGTGCTTCTCGGAAGGGTATCATTCAGACCTTGTTCCAAGGACTTTGGACTGAATAAGTTTTCGAACTCTTTGGTCTGTAATTGACTTGGTTGTTCAATGCATCGGACTGCATTGTGGCGCGTATTGTTGTTTGAGTCCGTTGTTTCGAGTGTAGCTGCTCGTTCTGTGCAGTATGCTGTTTGATTGGTGACATATCATATTCAACTATTGGCGAGGATGCATATTTGTGTATCGTTTGATCTGCCATATTTGACAATATAATTTTGTTTTGTTTATCAACTCTCGCCTCTGACTCGATCTTTGAACCACAGCCGGTGTCTGCTGGCGTGCCAAATAGGACCACTTCCAATTTGTCCGTGCTTTCTTGGTGCAGTTCAGGGGGCCGATGTTTTGGCCCTTGGAATTAGCCCTGCGATCGCCTCCCTAATTAACGGGACCTGTGACAGAACGCAGATGACGACCACGGCATGGCTTTTTGGTCTTCCATTGTACAGTAATAAGTACTCTAAATCGTCAACAATGCTCTCTGAGCACGTATGTGGCTTTCATCGTGCTGTGTCACTGTGTAGTGAGGTTTTTATGATTTAGGCCCATGATACGGCTTTCAGCTCTCCCATAGTAGAGTACCTGGTACTCTAAATTGTTGGCCACTATTGCTAAAAACCCGCAGGTAATAAGCGTTCACTCTTTATTTGAGAAACATTGTCCTATGATGGTGTAATAAAATGGCACATTTGGACCACTTTCGGCAGCACTAGGTGCAAGGTAGATACAGCTGGTAATACAGGCTCCACAGAAGCCCATACGTTCAGAAAGTGGAGGCTGATCAGTTGCTCATGGGGCTTAGTTCCATCTCTACGAGGAGGGAACCCTTCCGGTAGAACAAAATTTAAAGCGGCTGTGGCGCAATAGCGGGTGAATGAGTGACGTCTTACTTTGTACATCAATGCGAAATTGATCTCAAAATACTTTTTATAGGCCTCTGATCGCTAAGGACTCACGCTAGGGCGATCACCAGCGAGTCATCTATTAACGCGATAGCGTTAAAGAACTCGTGTCGCAGAAAACCCGCCGCCGGCATCGGCCCTGTTATTTGTTAGCCCCGTTAGCGAAAAATCACCTGTACGTTTGTGACCGAAAAATCAAGTTACCGAGGTAGCCACGGAAGGCTGTTACTTGTCCATGCGTGCGCGCGCGATCACACTGGTAAAGCCGCGCATTTGAAGAAAAAAAAAGTGCTCAAGGTCACAAGGCGCGGTAGTTTTTTTGCCCTGCCACCCCTCCCTGCTTAGCTTCCAGCGCTTTCGTCGGGACGAGAGAAAAAATAATGCAATTGCAGCATGCGACAAACCTTTGTAACTCCACTCGCACTGGACGGATTCTTAAAAATTTTGCGGCGTTCAATTCATGAGGCAGTAAGCTCTTCTAGTATAGTCACTTCATGGTTACTAGAAAAAGTGTTTAAAGGCCACTTTAACGCATTTTGTTCAACAGGTGTCACCACGAAACCGAGCCCGTTCGGCGATAATAGTGCGCGCGGATCCAATTACTGTGTGCGTGTTTGTGTGTGTGCGTGTGTTTGTAAGAAAGCATATGAATAAGTATGCACTTAGTGGTTGAAGGGTGTACTAGGGGCCGGATTTTTTTGCGTTCATAAGTTTTACAGGAATAAATGATGCCTATACTCGGCGACAACTTTTTGTGGTAGCACAGCCAAGGCTACGAAGCCCAAGCACGCCCTTTCTTGCCACACTTCTGCATGTAGTCCACGAACTTTTACTTTGGTATGCTGCAAAGCATAATGAAAAATATAAAAAGAAAAGGTGTAAACATTATGTTCAAGATTGTTCGAATTATTATTACGTAGCATCACCCGTGTAGGTTTTTCGTCCTTTGCCGTTTCTACTTTTCTTGCTTCCTGGTGCCATTTCACTTTTTCTTTATTTTAATAATATTATGTTCAATATGGTTCGAATTATTATTATGAAGCATCACCAGTGTAGGTTATTCGTCCTTTGCTGTTGCTGGTTTTCTTCCTTCCTGGTGCCGTTTGACTTTTTCCTTGCCCCGGTAAACAACGATGGCGTCGCTCGGCTGCAGCAAGTTCACATCAACGCTTGTCAGCGAACATGAGAGCGTGTTCGTTCGGTGGTCTGTTTTCCTCCGGCAGGAAGAAACGAAGACAGAGGTGGGTTCTCAAATGTTTTTGTCCCGCACAAGGAATCCCAGTGAATTTGTGTGCGAGTGATATCATCAGCGAAAGTGCTTCTATAATCGCTATAGCCGCCTTGAAAGTGACACCGGCGACCTGCCAATCTTCGGCAACACAAGCTGCTTGGAAGGAAAAGTGCAATCGGAAACTGTATTTAAAATAATGACCCTATTCCTAAATTGCGTTGTGTACGTGGTCGTTGCTTCAGCTGGCTTATATTGTTGATACAATAACGCTGAAGATCGCGTACCGTAACACCACTCCCATCGGTGTCTACGGAGGTAGTCGTTCCGTGCACTTTGGCTGAGTAACAGACGCATTCATGTATATTACCCTGTTAACTGTAAAAGAAAAAAACAGCGTTCTTGGCTGAGTGAAAATTGCGTTTTACCAACTTCTATTTACGAACGTCTGCCAACTTCTGACCAATCGGTGCCAAGATTTCTGTTTCTTGTCGCTGCCTCCGTGTCTCTTAAAAAATAACGTAATGGTCTCCAGTGTGCTCTTGCGTCTCTAAAAATAAGGAAAACAATGATGCCAACCAAGTATACAAAAAGTCTTAATGAAAAAAACAAAGAGAAGTTATGGCGCAATGACAACAGATGGGATAAAAATACAAGACGTTTCAATTAAAATACCGTTGAGAAAACTGTTGAGCAGGATTGAATATTGGCCCAACACTTTCAATTGAGAAGCCATCAATGAACTGGATATATATTTATCATTGAGAGAAAATGAAACAGCGATGAAAAATATGTTGTGGATCATTGAAATAACACTGAGTCAATTGTTGACAAGGAGTGAAAATTGGCCCACGACTTTTATTTGAAAGCCAACAATGGTTCATCAATGCAGAAAAGTAATTATTATTTTTCGCACTCTAGAGCAAGTTCTTGGTGATAATTAGGAGATATTATGACTCTAGCTCATTAAAAGACATTGGTATCACAATCATCTACATCTGCAAACCACGCTGAAACAACTGAAATGGAACTTGGGACCTCATGCAAGTGAAGCAGATGTCTTACCCATTGCAGCACAGTGCCACCGTGTGAAGGCTCGTCTTTTTGCAAGGAATATATCTACCAAGTTGCTTTTTGCAAAACGTCGGCGGAACTTTGAACTTTTTTGTGCCATATGCATTTGTTTGCGCATGCATTTGATCAGCGAATAGTTTGTAGGGCTTAATGAACTCGAAACAACAACGGCAAGCGCTATCAGCTCCGACTTCGGTTCATGGTGCGCCATTTTGCAAGAACAATTAACGTGTGTTAGTGCGTTGTTGTAGTTCTTCCCCATTAAACGCGGGCGTTTCACTCTCTGAAATTTGCGGGTAACAGCACCACGGGGTTGCGTTCGGCTGTCAACATCTACGTATGGTTCTCGCCTGGGCGTGTGCTGTGAGCAGTTTTGCTTATTTGTGTCGCGAGGTGCACGCGTGTCAGTGACAGCAGCCTATTCTCAGCTGTTTGAAGACAATGCGCTTTCGCACGTAAACGTTGCATGGTTATTTTAGTGTGCCTACTCTAACATTTGTATTTTTTATGCGCGAACTGTCGCGAGCCGCACGCGCTCACGGCAGTAATTTCCGCGATTACTTATTTCCCCCATTAGAACTTATGGGCAATATTTAGCGATATACAATGGTTTTTACTCATTTTCACTCTTTAACTGATCTTACTAATGGGGACTGGCTACTTTTACCTTTATTCAGCATCACGCCGCTATTCAAGGAA
>NW_023609566.1:0-19349 GCF_013339725.1 Rhipicephalus microplus | reverse complement strand
AGCCTTCCTTCAGAAAATCGGTTTCCTGTCGATGGCTGGTTCTAAATGGAGCTGCAGTAATCACTTTACTCAACTCGGGTGAAAGGGAGGAGTACGTAGTTTTTTTTTCTGAAATAAGTCATGTTCCGGAGTTCCATGTTGCTTTTGTTTAGTCTCAACGGGTGAATATGCCATTTTTTAAAGACGATAGTCTTTCCTCGGGACCTTCGATGGCAAAACTTGGGTCGGCCTGTCTGTCTTTACGTGTCTGTCTTGAGAAAAATGGCAGCATATCCACGGAGTGAATGATGGAGAGTGGTGCGAAGCATCCGTCCATCCATTCGTTCTTGCTTCCGTCCATATATGCGTGCGTCTGTGTGGCCACCCATGCGGCATCGGCCCTTACGTGAGTGCGTCTGTTCGTGCGTGCGCACGTCCATCTCTGCGTCCGTCCCTGCGTTCGTCCATGCATCCACTCCTGCGTCCGCCCATGCGTCTATCTGTCCATGTAGCCATCCGTGTGTCCGCCCATGCATCTGTTGGTGTGCCCGTTGGTCCACGTATTCAACACTCCAAGTACCACCATCTCGCATCTCTTCATCATATATTCCTTATATAGAAGCACCGCCATCCAGCGGACATTCCAAGGACTGAACGAGAGGAGGTAGACGCACGCTTTCTTACGGCTTGCGCTTCGTGTCTACTTCCCACCTTTAACTACCTCTAGTTCACTGTATGTACTAGTTCACTGTATTCATGGCACTGCGGCCCAACGCTCACTAAACCTTTCTCAAACCAAGAAGGTTACGCCCAGCGAGTATAACGTAGCAACCCTTTCTTGTCAGATAGTGCTCAATGTAAATAACGATGGCTACTAAGGGGGAATAAGAGACAGGATAATTCGGCTTATAGTTAACGCGCACGCTTCGAATTTTTTATTGTTCAACAACGCACAGAAGAAATCTCTCACCGGCACCACCTTGGAGGTCTAATTGTAAGAATGATTACACACTACTACTACTACTACTACGACTACGAGGGACGAACGGGTGCCGCTATGAAGAGCTTCGCCCCTAAAAGTTGTTAACGATTTAGAGTACTCGGTAATCTGCTATGGGAGAGCAAAAAGCCGTCCCGTGGGCCCCAACCAGAACAAAGAAAAGCCCTATAGAAAACAGAGCGTACCTTTCACACGCCGAATGAGTTTCTGTCTGTTTGACAGCGGTAACGATCTGCTAAAGGCACCAAACGATACCTTAAACGGTGAACCCCATCCGCAGCGCTCACCAATATTTTTCAAGTTTGAGTGTTCATACTTGTGTGATTGTCAATTAAAAAGCAATTATTGCGCATATCTGAGGCACCGCAACAGCATCTTGATGTTTTGTATGTGTGCCTTTTTACTAGAAAAGGCACACGCAAGTAACTCTAAGGACCATAGTGTTTTCAACATGCATTGACAGTGCAACGCGATGCTCACAAAGGCAAGTGTTTCCAACGCTTCGCTAAAACTACACGGTTGTGGCACCTGCCCATCACTTTGCGTTCTACACCTTATCGCCTCCGAGACCGGCGCGCACCATTCTCCGCGGGTGCGCACGTCTTCTTTCGTTTTCGAAGATAACTGCCAGATGGCGCTTGTGTCTACCTTCTCTTAATGCGCTCGTTCGCCTTCGCTGAGCGGATCGAGACTCTCAAGCGCAGCGCTTCCAGAATACAATTCACCAATTTTCTCGCACAGAACATCACATAACAAATTTGTTCACTCTCTCCACACGCAAGACTATCGTCTTTTGACGACATTTGCAGTGAGACATGCAGATACGGGGTCATTTTTTTGTTGTCTTTTATACTTCCAATATTTTATAGTAATAGTTCACACTAGTGGCATCAAGCGACAAGATGTCGTATAATGAACATTTCGACTTCTGCGAAGTACTCACGGAATAAAACAAAACATCTGTTCTTTGGCACAACCACTGCTGTAAAGAACTACCAGAATTATTGGCATCATTACGTTGAAAGTATGACCGCTAAACTTATCATTCCTTCCTACATAAGTGTTGAATTAAAAATTGCACCAATATAACAAAAACTGTAGACACAGGAAAAAACAAAACTACCTGCGTTAAATAAATCTAAAATATAACATTTTAATCCATGACTCCTTTATATGTCATCATTGGTTCTTTCAGATCTGAACTTTTTGTGTAGTGGTACACTGCTAAACGTGAAGGGGGGAGGGGAGGATAATCTGAAAGCATTTCCTCTTTTGCGGACTGCAATTCTACGTTAAGCCAAATAGAAGTGTTACCGTGTAACACGTTATCGTGTTTAGACTTGCTTAATTAGGTGGGTTCACAATGAAGAATACAATGCGAGGCTCTTGAATTTCAGTTCATCTCAGGTACATTTTTTATTAGCCTGATAGCATTAAAGAGCTCGAATTAGGTTAGCTGTTCGGAAGGTGGTGCGTACGAGGCCCGATTGCGCTGTCGTGGCGCACTCTTCGAGGCAAAGCTGAAGTATCCTTCAGTTTTTTTTGTTAGCTCTGTTCTGTTCCAAGTTTTATTTGTTTATTCGTATTTCTTTCGTGAGGCGGTGCTGTTACTCAATTCAGGCATGCTCTTTCTGTACTTCATCATTATTTCATGATTTTCAATCCTTTTTTTTCAACATATACCACTGTGTGGAAGAGTTAGTTTAGGCAGGTACGAGGGGGAGACTTGTCATAAGCAACAAGAACAACATAACTAAGCAAAGAGACGAAAATTAAAGACATAATAATCATAAATTGTGGCATTCTGGTTTACGATGCAGTCTTTAAAACCGCAAGAACAGCGTAGCACAAAAATACCTGATCAATTACGAATAATGTTTCAGTTGAGTGAAGGCAGACGCAATCAATTTGGACTACCTCTATTGGCGATTGTTTTTCATTCCGATATTGTCTTTGTGGAGACAGATAACTTCATTTAATAAAAAGGGATGATATATCGGTAGAACTCACAGCATGAATGATCGTGGCACTTTTCACTGCACTTTTATGCTCACCTTGCATAGATCCTTTTCCATGCACTTCTATATGTTCTACACTCAAGAGTAAACATCCTTTGCTAACATGAAAATTGAAGGCGATACCATCCTGGTTTATTGCAGTAGTCTGCGCAAGCGACTGGAGATTCTTTTTTCAGTTTTAGTTTTTTCTCTTGTGTGCTTTCTAGTCACTCTCATTGAGCTACCGTTAAAAAAGCACACTATCAGAAACTCAACATTACGAGAAACTCAACATCATGACAAAGCGAATTCCTCTTTATATTTCAGATTGGCACGCAAACAATCGGAGTATATGACCAGAAACGAACGTTGTCTAAGCGTCCCTTTACTGTATTCGTTTAGCGTGGCAGCCATGGAGAATCCAGTGTATTGAAAGTTTTTCAATTAATGACAACGTCGAACTTTCGAGAGCGTGACCGCTGACCAGAACGTGATTCAAACACGACTAAGGCTTTAAATGGTGAGCAGATTATTACTGTTGCTCGGCCCGGGGAGCATAACTCCAAACAATGGACTCACCACTGCTCCAATATTGTTGAGAATAGGTCCGAGATATCGGACGAGCCAGCTATTTTCGTTATCCGAGACTACTTCCAATTCTGATGCTGCCTCATTGTATATTACTAGTGTGTTCACTTAAAGCGCGTAACCACGTATCCACTTTCGCAGAGATTCGACGCCACATTTATCGAACACCTATGATTCCAATTTTGAAGATCCCTGTAGTGGTTTATTGGGCTTGTATAACTGTAAAGGACATTGTAACTACTCATGACATTCAGGCTGTCATCGCAAATGTGTACGGGTGCATCAGCCATTGCAAGTCATAACTGGCAGGCAGGGTGCGTTGATGTTACAAAAAGTGTTGTATGGTGTAATGATGTTTTTCATTTGTAGGCGTTTATTATACAATAGTACAACGCTTCACGGCATAATTTTGTGTTCACATAAGTCTAGTTGTAATCTAGCGGGAAGCTTGATTCCTCTGTTTGTTGAATAGGCAAATGGCTACCTCAAAAATGAACTTGTGAAATAAAGGGCAGTCCATTTTGTTCTTTTCATCGTAGCCCAGAACGATTGTTGCATTTTCGTTTGTTATCAAGAACAAAGCGCATTTGGAAGCACATGGTACCAATGTATGTTTGCATTCGCAAGAATCGACCGTGGTGTCGCTCATATGATATTCACCTGCTGGTGCGATTCTAAGACATTTATTCATGCGGGAGATGTGCAACTAGAAAGATATTGACGGCATAAATTTTCAACACCACAAGCTGTAAAACACTACCGCAATATATTTCCTGCATCGCAACATATGGCCCCAAAAGTGCCAACCAAGGCACTTCAATAAAACGCTGGCCAGTAAGCGACCCTTCTGGACGAGGCACTCACGCGGCTGATGGGTGTGCACCGTGATGGGGGCAACCGTCAAGAAATACAGCCTTCCAAGAAGGTGTCAACGCCAGAGTGAGGTACCTTTGGACTTCCACACTTCTCATTTCACAGTTCAGGAGCTCGGGGAAACCTGGTCCAGAGACTAGCTTTATACACAAAGAGGTGACTCTGAAGCACCAGCCACATAATATAATTCAATAAATAGTATAAACTTAACGCGCAATATTCAGCTTCAATATACAAATGAAGACAATATATATAGCGAAATGGTCAGGTTATGCGTGTAGGTGCAATATTCGAGGTCAGGGTATTGTTCCAGGCGGCTGCACCGTTGGCCTCAGGGGGCTGAAATTTTCCAGAGACCTCCACTTTTTCTGATAACGCAGTCGCTTCGGGACGTTCAGATCACGCAAGTTCACCGAACTATTCGATTAATATGCCTAATTTACGAAAAAAAGACATTCATGTTTAACGCTTTTTTTGCTTGGTACACGAATGAGTTTTGAGCAGTCTTAGTATTGACGCGCGAAACAAGTGCTATTCACTCTTTCTAAATGCGCGTATATCACATAGGCAACTACACGCTTTTATGGGGGCCGCTCGACGACGTATCGACGCTCTAAGAATTTGCCAGATATTTGTCGAGAAATATACACGAAAAAAACTAAATCTGTATTGACAGTGATAAATAATTGATCATGATACCGATGGCACTTCCAGTCATTAGCGAAAATACCTAATGAATTTATTCTTTGTAAGTCTTCCTTATCCATTTCCCTCTATCGTTAAAGGCTCACGCGCACTGTCGGCCATTAGGGGACAATCCTTTTTATTTCACGTTGTAAAAAGAGCCATGGTAGGTTATTTCTTCGACACTGATTACGCGTAATTACAACTTCGTCAATATTTCATAGTGAGAATCAAGGTTTGAAAACCCTTTTTGCTTTCGGAGCGCTAGACTTAAGCCAGAAATATGTGGCGTAAAAAGCTTGAGTTCAGAAAAATTGGCACGAGAGAGCGATTACGTAATGTGATTGTTCGAAGAAAGTTTCGGGTTGTTTGAAGTGAACAATCACACACAACTAAGGAACAAACGCGAGAAAAGGGCAGCTGGGAGTGGTCATCGCTTCTAAATCTCATTCAGACAAGCTGCCAGAGAAAAACGAAATCACAGGCTTTCCAGACCTTTGTTTCCGCCCTATCGTCGTTAGCGATACTACGAGTTCTCTTCGAGCATAAGGACTGTTTGTTTTACTATTCTAGTACGGCGCTTCAAACGAAAAAAATAATAATAAGCGAGATTAGTACCATTGATAACAAGCATAAAAGATAGGGAAAAGTGGAGGGGTCATTCCTTTGTCTCATTTTTCTGCATGTATTTATTTCTTTCGCCCTTTCTATAGTTTTCTCGCTTCTATGATCTTTTCTTTTTCTGTCTACATCAGTTTTACTTTCTTACTTCCTCTTTTTATTCATTTCTTTTTCTTTCTGATTCTTTCTTTCTGTTTGTGTTCCTCTGTATACTTCCTGCTTCTTTTTTATTTGTCTTGCCTTCTATATATTTCTCTGTTTCATTCTCTGCCCATTGTCGCTGTCTTTCCTTTTTTTTCTCTTGACTTTCTCTCTTTCTTTATAACTATATGTCTTTTTTAAATACTGTTCTTCCCCTTTTTCAAGCTTCTCTCCCCCTACTCACCCTCACTTCTCTTCCCACTTTGCTGCCAAACTATGCTACGCAATAGTTTATCGCACATAAACGGTTGTCATGTGGTGTGGGGTATGACAACTTCAACAAACATTCATAAATCATACGTGATCCAAGAAAGGGCAGTTCATGGCATTTCAAATGTTCCTGAGATTTCGCGGTGGTGGTTTAGTGGTTCTGGTGCTCAACTGCTGAACCGATGCTCCCGGGTTCGAATGCCGACCGTTGCGGCCACCTTTTCGATGGAGGCTAAAAGGTTTGAGGCCCGTGTGCTTAGATATAGGTGCTCGTTCCAGAATCCCAGATAATCGAAGTTCAGAAAGTATTCAATATGGCGGCCCTTTATACTTATAGCGTGTTTCGTGACGTTAAACCCCGTTTATTTATCATCATTGCAAATGTTCTGTACGGAAGTCGCAGTTGTCCACTCTATCATGAAATGAATCTGCTAGACCTACCAGACTACTACCACACAGGTCTCGTGAAACACTATGACAAAGAAATAAATACTGAGAACTTTTAGAGCAAGATTGCTCGAATGAGCCAACTGGCAGTTTTTATAACGCTCACCATGTTCACACGTGGTGTATTCCTGACAGGCTCACTAATGCGGCAAAGAAATGCTGTGCTTCTTTTTGCCGTTTTTTTTAATTATTCAACGAAGAGTACCAAAATATTGCTTAAGAATACTTCCTTTCGCTACATATATCACGTAATTTTTCGTAGATTTTTTTTTGTTTTCGTAATTTTATTGAATTTGATGTGATTATTGAAACAACATGATAGCTTGTTTGCCGGTTCATTTCCCTCTATTTCGCTTGTATTGCTCCTTATATGCTGTGTGTACATATGTGCATTTACGCACAAAAAGATATAAATACAGAACACGTGCGCCGATTTCTCCGGCGTGGGATATAACAACTTTGATGGGTGGGAGAACGAGTAAAAAAGAGAAAAAAACATGGAAAGAGACAGAAAAAGAAAACATTCGGCAGATCCCCTGTACCTTGGGAATCGATGTAATGCGAAACATGTGGATGGAAGGGGAACGTGTTTAAAATTTTTTTGGGATAGACATTATGAAGTGGCGCAAAGTATAGGCACAAATACACGCACAAAAATACGTTAAACAGCCGCGTGTGTTTTATATTAGCAGTTTGCAGCTGCGTAACGATGCTGATTGTATTGGATATTATTGATTGATTGATATGTGGGGTTTACCGTCCCAAAACCACTATATGATTATGAGAGACGCCGTAGTGGAGGGCTCCGGAAAGTTCGACCACCTGGGGTTCTTTAACGTGCACCCAAATATGAGCCACACGGGCCTACAACATTTACGCCTCCATCGAAATGCAGCCGCCGCAGCCGGGATTCAAACCCGCGACCTGCGGATCTGCAGCTGAGTACCTTAGCCACTAGACCACCACGGCGGGGCCAGTCCAACATGGATATTATAGCAGCATCAGAAGCGGTAAGCTGATATAGAGCGCTGGTACTTGCACTGGTGCACGCGAGGATGGTAGCCCTCAACATTGCTGGAAAAAAGAACTTAAGCTGATGGCGCCCAACTGCAATTTACGTTAACCCGAGATCACGGCTGTATCATAGAAGTATATTAGTAATGTTTATAAAATCGAATAGCCAATACTGCAACACCAATTGACATTACTCGAACATTAGAGTGTATTTCAAAAGTATATCCGAGGCCTGGCGTGGCTCTGCGGTAGAATTAATACTTCACTGCCACACAGAATGCTACGCTTTGATTTCTACTGAGACACTGACATTCATTGTTTGCATTCGTCTGGTCAACGCTGCCTATGGCAGCTTTTTCTTAATGCTCAAGTGTTAAAGTTACCTAGGTGTGTTCTCGCCGTCCCTGGGTAGATATAAAATGTCTATCACCTGTAGCACCTATTCTTATGCCAGTGGCATATAGCTGCCTGCGAGTGAGAGAGACAGAGAGAGAGGCAGCTTTGCTTTATTTAGAGAAAGGCAGAGAGGTCGCCTGAGTGATTGCCTGCTCTAGCCTGCTACTCTTCATTGGGGAAGGGGAAAGGAGAGGAAAAATAATAATAGATGACAATTGCGAGATAGAGAGGTGTACATATACAATTTTTGCAGCTGAGAAAGTTGTTATAGCCACGCATATATAGTAGAGTTGCTTTAAAAAAAGGCTATATTCACTCTTAAAACCAAAGTGGCGCTGTTGGTGTCAGGCCAAACGCCCAACATGGTCTTATCAGTTATTGACTTACTGCGAATTAATTCAGAAGAAAATATAAGTATTTCTCGTTCACGTGCGTATGCTGGGCAATCACAAACTATGTGCTCGAGTGTTTCTGGCGCATCACAGCGTTCACAATTGGGACCAGTGTCAATATGGCCGATGATATGTGCGCAGCGTCTTGTGTTCGCCTCACCTAGACGAATGCGGTTGATTGTACTTGCGATGTGTCGCTTAAATTTAGGTGGCATGCCAAAGCTCATTTCCGGGTCCCATTTGTGAAGTCTCCGGTATCGTCCTTCCGGTTTGGTCCAGTGTTCAAGTGTGTAGCGGCGCATCACGCCGCGAAGGAGGGCGTTCGTGTCGGTTCGTGAAAACGCATTGCGTACTTAAGATCCACTCTTTAGGGCCATTTTAGCTTCAGCGTCTGCAATCTCGTTTCACATCACGGCGCTGTGCAAGGGAAGCCGCTGGAAAGTTATAAGATGTCAAATTGCTGAAGAAACTTGAAGGATTCTTGCGACTTCTATAGCCAAGACGTAATACGGGTCTTGCCTCATGTCAAAGTTAATGATTTGCAGAGCGGGTTTGGCATCACAGAAAATGGTCCAGGCTCGAGGTTGCTCTCCAGAACTTAATCTTCTTGCCTCCCAGATAGCGACAAGATCTGTGGAAGTGGATGTGGTTTTATGGTCTGCCTTAAATCATTGAGCGATATCCATGTCTATAATGACATAATGACAAAAGCTTCGGCGGAGGTGTGTAGTGTAGTAGATTCGTCGGTGTACATGTGCAGAGAATTGCCGTAAGTTGTGCGAATAGTATGTATGGTCAGTCTGTCTGAGGGCAACAGAAGAAATGAAACACTTTCCACTGTCCCAGGAATAGTAAGACTAACAGGTGGTATTGGGTAGGATGCATTAGAAGCCCTGTAGGAGCACTCGCCGGAAAAGCTTGATGGTAGATTATTCTCATGCCACGATATCGCTCTTAAAAACTGCAGTATGGGTCGGTGGCGGAGTGTGCCGTAGTGGGTGCTGCCTCTGTTGGCGCAACAATCGTAGGTGTACTCCAAGTGGCTCGCAGAGCATGTATACACCGATGGGACAAGCCCGAGCCTCCACGATGGCTTAGTTTGTTGACGTACGGCACGGTAAACCTAAGCATCTTCGCAAGCCTTGAGCTTGAACGCTCTCTAGCGTCTTCAGACAACTAGGTCTCATATTAGAGAGCACTGGCACGAGAGTACTGGCACTGGCATGCTGTATCGTAGGTATCCCACAAATGGAGCATTGATTAACTGAAGCAGCGATGATTCTGCTGGGCCCATTTTGCTCCTGCCACGTAGCGAAGAACCAGAACAAAGCTCTTAAATTTTGATGTGAGTTCTGCTACGGGTCTCGACCATGATATATCTTTCTGTCTATGACAACCCCAAGAAACTTGTGGTGCGTTACAGAAGGTATCGGGGTTCCATTAAAAAATATCGGGTCTTGCGACAGATGCTTGCACGTGAACGCAAGCACTAATCATTTGTCGATTGAAAGAGTTAGCCTCTGACATCGTAGGTATTTGGCTGTGATCGTCACTGCACGCTGTTGTCGAACACGCTATTGTGGACGAGTAGTTCCGGATGCCCATATGCCTATTTTCTCAGGTATGCACTGATACTCAATGGGCTGGGACGTTCTGAGGCTAGGTCGATCATTGCGACGTTGTATAGAATCAAGCTGAGAACTCTCCCTTGGGGCACATGGCGATAAACTATATATCGATCGGTGTCTCCGTCACTTGTCATCGCATCAATTGTGTGGTCACTACGATAACTTACGACCAAAGCATGCAGTCATCCACCGATGTCTAAATTTTCCAGTGTGTCGAGGATCGCATAATGCAGCATATTATTGTAGGTGCCCTTAACGTTTAGGAACACAGCCGCCACTATAGTCGGCGTCAGCTTCTTTCCTCTTCAACGCTGGCGATCAAGACGAACCACGCCATCAATGGCCGATCGGCCTCTTCTGAAGCCGTTAATAAATGCGGATAGTTGTTGCTCTCTATAAGCCACTCTAACATTGACAGTACCATTTTTAGGGGCGAAGCTTTTTATAGCGGCACCCGTTCCTCCCTCGTAGTCATTGTAGTGTGTAACAAGTATAACATTTTGACCTCCAAGGTTGTGCCGGTGAGATTTTTCTTCCGTGCGTTGTTAAACAATAAAAATAGTGCTCAATGTACATGCCAATGGCTGCTAATGGGGATTGAGAGACAAGAGCCTTCGGTTTTAGTTAACGCGCACGCTGCAATTACCACTAGCAGCAATTGGCATGTAGATTGAGCACTATCTGACAAGAAATGGTTGCTACGTTATACTCGCTGGGTGTAACCTCCTTAGTTTTAGAAAGGTTTAGCGAGCGTTGAGCCGCAGTGCCATGAATACAATGAAATAGTATACACCATGAACTCGAGGTGGTTAAAGGTGGGAAGTAAATACGAAGCACAAGCCTTAAGAAAGTAAAAGCTGAATTCTTCTGTCTCTCATTTCCCATTAGCAGCCATTCACATGCGCATTGAGCACTATCTGACAGGAAAAGGTTGCTACGTTAAATGCTCTGGGCTAACCTCTTTGGTTTTAGAAAGGTTTAGCGATCGTTGGGCTGCAGTGCTATGAATACAGTGAACTAGTATATACCATGAACTCGAGGTGGTTAAAGGTGGGAAGTAAACCCGAAGCGCGAGCCGTAAGAAAGTGTGCGTGTGCCACCTCTCGTTTAGTCCTTGGAATGTCCGCTGGATGGCGGTGCTTCTATAAGGGGAATATATAATGAAAATATGCGAGATGGTGGTACTTGAAGTGTTGAATAGATGGACGAGCCGACACACAGGGAGATGCATGGTTGGACACCTGAACTGACGCAGGGGCGGATGCATGGACGAACGCAGGGACGGACGCACGAACAGACGCACGCACGGGCGGGCGGATGGACGCAAGGACGGTCACACAGACGGACGCATGGACGGAAGAAAGCAAGAATAAATTAACGGATGAAAGCTTCGTGCCACTCTCCATCATTCATTGCGTGGATATGCTGCCAATTTTTTTCTATTGCTTCCCAGACGCATCTGACTAAGGCGATTGGTCGGTAGGAGAAAAGTGCATCAAACCGACCGGACACTGTTTAAGGCATTCGTCAAGACCGGCTGTGAGCACATAACTGATTTATCCAAGGTAGAGGGCCTCATTGCTTATTCGCTGCGTGACACAACCAGGCAGGTTAACCTATCGGTGCAGAGATCAGCCATTGACTGCCAATATGATGCCCTTCGTGCAATTCGTCGCTGCAAAGATCGACGTCACAGAAGAACGAAGTTGCCTTCAGACCTCTCCGCCTGTCGTCGAGTTCAACGAAATGTTTTTCGGAGTCTTGAGAAGCTGTAAAGGTAGCACTGGAGAAAACATTGTGGATCTCTGGACCTTAGGTAACGATTATCTATGATCCGGCGGGTGGTATGAAGTCTGATGTACAAGGGGTCAGCTTAAATTGTGGACGACACAGAGAGCGATGGAAAGGAAAATGATAAGTGTAACCTCGAATATCAAGAAGAAAGCAGAATGCATCAGAGAACAACCCGGTGATAAGAGTATCATAGTTGAAATCAAGAAGAGGAAATGCACATGGGCCGGGCATGTAGCGTGTAGGAACAATAACCATTGGTCAATAAGGGTAACAGACTGCATTCCCAGAGAAGGCAAGTGGGTTGGGGGGCGACAAAATGTTAGGTGGGCAGCTGAGGTTAAGATGTTTGTGGGTATAAAGTGGCAGCTGCAAGCACAGGACCGCGTTGACTGGGGGAACATGGGACAGGCCTTTGTCCTGCAGTGACCGTAGTCGAGCCGATGATGATGATGGTGACGAAGTCTGCAGACAATTACCCAACAACGTCTACCGTTTCTATCTGTTGCGATACACCATAGTTGAAATGACGTTTATATAGCCTTATCGTGACCACCACTGGTGATCTTACAATAATTAGGCATATTACCACCTAGCGCATGCTTGGTGTGAAGAGCGCCTTGATGTGCGTTTTCAACTGCATGAGCTTGACGCTGCGATTTCCGCCTCTCGATGCTCATCGGTAGCAGGACCTGACGGAATCACATATTCTGCCCTCCTCCATCCTAGTTCAGAAGCACGTCATAAATTGTGACATCCATATAACACTTTGTGGGAGTCGTGATAAGTCCCAGCCAACTGGAAACACCACCGAAGTATAGGTATCCGGTGTGCCTCAGCACACGTGCACCAATTTCTTCGGAAACTTCCCACATGAGTGGGCCGTGGACATTTCTAGAAGAACCCTGACAATGGACACGTGACAGAAGTCACAGTCACCGGGCTGATGGTGCAGTCCTGACACACACACACACACAAAAAAATCACAGCTTATTGTCACGAAGTCATGACGTGGCTGAAGGCAGGAGACTAGATTGTCCGATCAAACTGTTTAATTGGGCGAACGTGTGCCCGGCAAGCTGAAAGTGGGGTTAAAGTAGCAAATTTGCACTGATAGCGGCGAACGGAGCGGCGGCCGTCAATCAAATGACAAGCGGCAAAGCATGTCGGCATTTATGCTCTTGCCATCGAATCTTCTAGCGTTTTCGCCAGCGGCGACGTAGGTTCCAAAGAAATCTGTATTGCTCACGAAGTTGGCATAATCATAACAAAATAATCTACTGAAGTCCATTGACTTCTCGAACAGTGCATGTGTGGTTTGCAGTTACAATTAGGTACAGCGTAACGGGGTGATAAGAAAAATTGTGGAAAGGTCGTGGAAATATCCACGGAGTGAACAATGACGGGGCGAAGCTTCGGACGGTTTCATCGGTAAACCATGAATCGTCCAACTATCCATCCGTCCCTCCGTCCATCGATGCGTCTGTCTGTCTGTCTGTCTGTCTGTCTGTCTCTCTGTCTGCCTGCCTGCCTGCCTGCCTGCCTGCCTGCCTGCCTGTCTGTCTGTCTGTATGTATGTCTGTCTGTCTGTCTGTGCATTCGTCCATCTAGTGAACATCTGGTGAAGCGACATCTCGACCCGCCGCAGTGGTCTAGTGGCTAAGTTATTCGGCTGCTGACCTGCAAGTCAAGGGATCGAATCCTGGCTGTGGCGGCCGGATTTTTGATGGAGGTGAAAATGCAGATAGCCTGTGTGCTCATATTTGGGTGCACGTTAAAGAACCCCAGTTGGTCGAAATTTTCGGAGCCCTCTTCTAAAGTGTCTGTCATATTCATATGGCGGTTTTGGGACGTTAAACCCTACATACTTACGAAGTACCGAAATCTCGCATCTTTTCATCACATATCTTCATATACAAGTACCGCCATCTAGAGGTCATTCCACGAACTAAACAAGAGGTGGCTACCTACAACTACACACATCGAGGACGCATGACCCGGGGGTTCAGGAGCTTCGCCCCTAAAACAAATCCGGGAGCCCGAGTGCAGGCAGCAACTGCGTAGCGATGACCCGGCAGCCTTGCAAGCTGTGCTATATCACGAATAGCAATGCAAGTGCCGGTGGCGGGCGAATCACGAAAACCATGCCACCGAGTCAGCTCGCGATGTCAAGTGCCTGAAAACAACGCCACGTCGAACAACGAATGCGTGGTTCTTGAACAAGGTTAAAAATTGCAGCATATCCACGGAGTGTATGATAATGAGTGAGACGAAGCGTCTGTCAGTCCTTCCGCGCTTCCGTCTATTTGTTCGCTCTCGCTTCTGTGCGTCCGTTTGTGGGTCCATAAAAAAGGATGTTACAGGGAGTAAAATATACAGAAGAGGGTCTCAAAGTACAAGACTGCAACGGGACCCTCGGTGATCATTACAAATAATAAAAGCACAAGCAGCTGTTAGAATCGTAGAAGCAAAAATATATGAAGCAGAATGAAAACAAAAAAGGCATGGAATCAAAAAACAAATAATACAGCATAAAACAACACAAACAAGATGATAGATCACTTATTTAAGAGGTGCTCTTTTAATGAGTTTTTAAATGAAAATAAAGAAGCTTTGCATTTTAGCGAAGTTGGCAAATCATTCCATATGGTGATGGTACAGAAGAGAGAAAATGATTTACCATAGTTAGTACGAACCTTAGGAAGTAAAAAGTTATTATTAGCCGCGAACCTGGTTGTGTTAGTATTAATTAACATCTTAGGATCAATTAAATTAGCAGAAAGTTGATTTCATATTTGTTTATGCAAAAACATAATTAGATTAAACCTGAATAGATAGTTAACAGTTAAGATTTTATTGCATTGAAGAAGGGGAGCGGCGCTACTGTCGCGAGAACAGTTAAAAATAGCGCGAATAGCTCGATTTTGTAGATGTTGTACGGATGAAAGATGACACTGGGAAGTATTCCCCCATGATGCGATTCCATAAGTGATATGAGAATGAATGAATGCGAAGTAAAGTGAAAGGAGTGCTTTATGAGAAAAATATGAGCGAGCTTTGAGTAATGCGCGAATGCCGAATGCTGCCGTTTTTCTAATGTGAGCAATATGGAGAGCGAAGTTAAGGTTAGCATCGAGGTGAACGCCAAGAAAAGATACACTGTCGCTGATAATAATCAAATGAGGGTCAACTGTGAGCTGTGGTGAGGAAGTTAACTTGCGTTGAGCTGATCTAAAAACCATAAACTTAGATTTATTTGGATTAATAATTAAAAAATTTTCCTGGCACCATTTTGACAAACTACAAAGTACAGCGGTTAAGTTATTAGTGACATTGTCAATACATCTATCAGCAATAGAAATGGTAGTATCATCAGCATATGAAATGCAGTGACCCATGTGTATAATGTCAGGAAGGTCATTAATGTAAAGTAAAAAAAGTAACGGACCCAGTAATAACCCATGAGGAACCCCTTGATTTATTGTTTTAGTAGAAGAAAATGAGCCCAATATGTAAACAGTATGCTTTCGGTTAAGGAGGTAACTGTTTAATAATTTGAGGGATGGACCTGTAATACCGTATGATTCGAGTTTCTTGGATAAAATGAGATGATTGATGGTATCGAATGCCTTTGTGAAGTCTAAGAAAACTGACCCTACTACAAATCCTGCGTCTATAGAGTGTTTGATGAAGTCTGATAGGGAAAGAATAGCAAGGTTAGTAGAACTTCCAGCGTGAAAGCCAAATTGACAGGGCTCCAGTATATTAAATTTATTAAGGTACTTGCTTAGCCGAGTTATTAACAGTTTTTCGATGACTTTGCTCAGGGAAGAAAGAATACGAATGGGGCGATAGTTAGAAATAGATTGCTTGTCACCCTTTTTAAAGATCGGAAGGACTTTACCTATTTTTAGAGAAGTAGGGAAACTGCCATGCTTGAACGCAAGGTTTAAATTATAGAAAGTGGTTCAGAAATAATGTGTACTGCAAGTTTTAAGTGTCGTGCTGAGATTTTATCTATACCAGGGCCAGCTTCTTTGAGACTTTTGATTGCTGTAGAAACATCATCAGAGCTCACGGGGAATAGAAAAAAAGAATGATTACAACGCTGCAGATTACAGTAAGAACAGCTGTTTTTCACTAAAATTTCGAAAAAATAATTACTAAAAGCATCACCAACACTTTCAGGGTTATCATGTGTAACGCCTTTATATATGACTGTCTGCAAAGGTGAACTATGTATTGATCGATTTAGAAAATCGTTGATTAGTTGCATTGTCTTTTAGAGTTGTTTTTGTCACTAGATATTTGGTCTTCATAATATTTTTTCTTGGCATTTTTCAAGAGACACGAAAAAACATTCGAGTATTTTTTATAGCGTGAAGCTAAAGCAGTGTTAAGTGGTTGTTTCTTGACTTTTCTGTACAGGTTATATTTTTAAGCATACATTTTAGCAGTCGCTCAGATAACCATGGGTTCTTAGGATATTTGTACCTCTTTGTACATTTGACTACTTTAGTACATTCTTCTACGGCTTTAAGGAAAAGGGAAGAAAACTTGTTGAATGCCTGGTCTACATTGCATAAGGACGTAACACTGGACCAATAAGTTTTATTAATGGCGTTGAAAAACAATTCCTGGTCCAGTACGGAAGTAACACGCGTGCGTGGATCAAATGGCTTCATGACGTTGAAAGCAAGAAATATGCGATAATTATCAGTGATGTTCACATCAATTACTCCTGCAGAGGGAGAGGGCGAGAATTTACAGATGGCATGATCAAGCAATAAAGCAGCACCAGAAATAGGACATCTAGTAGGAGAGGAAATGAGAGACTCAAAGCCGTATCCACTGAAGCAGTCAATATATTCTCTGCATGCATGACTGTCTGTGTTAAGCAAGTTGATGTTGATGTCTCCAACTAGCATAACACGCTTGCCTTCAGTTGATAACTGATGCATAATGGTATCCAGGCGAGAAATGAAATTTCTCATATTCGAAGAAGGGTAACGGTAAATACACCGCAGAATATCGTTGTTAATATTGTTTAAAAAGAATGATCTAATTCAATCCACACGGATTCGCAATGCGAGATGCCTAAGGAAATATCTTGTCGGCGGGTGTAAGACAGATCTGGGGCGATAAATATTGCTGAGCCGCCATAGCTGTCTGAACAACGGTGACAGTACTCAGCTACGTACGATGACGGGCCGAACAGATTGACGTCATAAGTGCAGAGCCACGTTTCAGAGATGCAAATGATGGAGAAAGAATGCGCGATTGAATCTATAAAGTTATAAATATTATCCGAATTTTTGCGGAGGCTACGTGCGTTGAAATGAACCAAGGAGCGATTACTATCATTTAGCATATGTGTAGCCTCGTCAGGGGATAGCAAAGCCATGATGATAAGATGAAAGTGAACGAGTGTTCAGCACAAAAATGGGCGTAGGACTCAGTGGCTATGAAAAGATGCTAAGATCACTGTCTTTGATAATGCGATATACTCTGCCATCACCAGACTTCCGCGCCTTGATCTGGCAATTGTCTGTCGACAGAAATTGCCATTTGTGTGCTTTTTTCATAGTTAGGGCCTTAGCAAATAATCTTTTGTTCTCTGGAGACAGGTGATCATTTGCATAGATTGCCTTACTTGAGCTACCGGAGAAGCCAACTTCAGAAGTGTTCAAACGGGTCTTACGCGCTTTACGAACAAAGTCGTTTTTCTTTTCACGGCAGCAGAACCGTGCAACAATGTTCTTTTCATCTGATTTCGTTGAAACGCGATGAACTGTGTCAAGGTCGCTGGGCGTGACAGGACACTGAATAGCTTCGCCAATCTGAATCACAATGGCTGCACAGTCCTCACCCTGAGTGACCGGAACGCCCTTGATTTCAACTATATTGAGCCTCGAGTATTGCTCTAACTCCGCAACCCTTCTAGTCAGTGCCTCATTTTGCGCAACTAGTTCCTTGTTAGCTAGTTTCAGTTCATTCTGCTTAGTTTTGATAGAGTCGAAACTGTCACACAGAAACTGAACACTATCACTGAGGGACGCATGTTCCCCGAGACCTTCCTGTGCTAGCTTTTCTTTAATTTCAGCTGTTAGTTCATTTGCAAGGGTATCAAGACTAGAGCGAACCAAAGACTCAAGTGCTTCAATTTTTTTGGCCAATTCTGCGTTGGATGGCATGGCAGCAAATACACAAACGATAGCAAATACACAAACTAAGATAAACACGCACTGGGAGGCAGCAGCTGCGGTAAAAGAGAACACACTAACGTGAGCAGAAAACAAGGACACCAACCTGCAGAGCTAGTAGGAAGCAATCAGAATGGGATCCAGGAACCACTTGCCACAGCTGCTGCCTCAAAAATGATGCACTTCCACGTCCGTGCAAAAAAATGATGCGCTTCCGAGTCCATGCGTTCGTCCTTGCGTTCATTCGTTCGTTCGCTCTTGCTTTCGTCCGTTCATTCGTCCTTCCGTGCGTACGTCTATCCATGTGTCTGTCTCTCCATCCGTCCGTCTATCTAGTGAACAGTCCAAGCACCGCCATTTCGCATCTTTCCATTATATATTGGACGGATGGATGGATTGATGTGGCTATACCCTTTAGATCGGGCGGTGGCTAACCCCACAAAGCCGTAATACTTAGTGAACCAAAAACTAGATTTATCTTTCTTTTTTCCTTTAAATAGTGAGTTTGAGGACTGGTACTTTGCAGTGAAGGATTTTTTTTCACTGTTGCCTTAGCTTTAGCCACATATTAGATAACCTCCTTCTAGATAATTCTACCCACTTATAGTCTATTTTGCCCTCCCTGTCAGTAAACCCAAGTGCTTTTAAAACTCTGCGCCATCATCCTGAACTATAGGGTGAAGCCTCTTACAGAACATTTTGAAGTGCTAGGCAGTTTCATCCTCCTCTCCACACGCACTGCATATCTTGTCCACCCCTTCGTATTTGACCCGATATCTCTTGGTTCGCCATACTCCCATCCTCGCCTCAAACCGTGAAGAACTGCCCCGAGTATTATCATAGATCCTCTCCTTGGCAATTCAGTGCATAAAAGTTGAATAGTTGTCTAGGGCGAACTTCCTAATCATGCCGATTATCCACATATCGGTCTCAGCTTCCTTCACCTTCTTCTTAACCGATAATACTTTTCAGTTTCGCCCCCTGCTGTTATCTAAGTATTTACCAGTCACATGTCTGGTTCGATTCCTCCATTGTGTATCGACATTTTTCATGTACAAGTATTCATTATATTTAAGTACTCCATACAGCGGTCATTCCAATGACTAAACGAGAGGTGGCACAGCCGGACTTGAAGAGTGACACGCGCGCACTCTCTTACGGTCTGCGCTTCGTGTCTACTTCCCACCTTAATAAACGACTGGTGCAAACATTCTTAACATGACACGTGTGTCATGTAAGAACGTGAACACATACCACGTTCATAGCGTGCTCGCGGCCGTTTCGCTAGCTCAACATATACTAAACTTGGCATCACGTGACATGAC
>NW_023609565.1:0-20358 GCF_013339725.1 Rhipicephalus microplus | reverse complement strand
TATAAGAGGAACTTTTCACCCACCGGCAGCAGCTACTTGCTCGTCGTTCCTTCTTCGCTTCGCCGTGAGGTACTGCAAGCCTGTCACGACGAACCTACCGCTGGTCACTTGGGTTACGCAAGAACATTGGCGAGGATAAGGTAGAACTATTACTGGCCAAGACTTGCCGAAGTTGTCAAAACTTACGTGCAGGCATGTCTACATTGCCAGCGCTGCAAGCCACCATCCATCAAACCAGCTGGCCTGCTGCAGCCTGTACGAGTGCCGGCGACACCGTTTGCACAAATTGGCATGGATTTTCTGGGCCCTTTCCCAAAGTCTGCCACTGGAAACAGGTGGATAATCGTCGCCACGGATTACCTGGCCCGATACGCGGAGACAGGCGCTCTGCCACGGGCAACGACAGCTGAAGCTGCGCAATTTTTCATCGAAGCCATCGTCTTAAGACACGGTGCTCCCGCAATAGTCATCACCGACAGAGGTACTGCGTTCATGGCCGAGCTTTTGGACACCATTTTCCGACTAAGTGGTACAGCTCACAGGAAGACAGCGGCGTATCATCCCCAGACCAACGGGCTCACCGAACGCCTCAACAAGACCCTGGCTGACATGATAAGCATGTACGTAGATGTAGAGCACAAGAACTGGGACATCATTTTACCCTACGTCACGTTCGCGTACAACACGGCTCGTAAGGAGACCACTCGGAAGACACCCTTTAGTCTCCTTTACGGACGCGAGGTTACGACAACGTTAGACGCAATGCTCCCTCATGAAAATGATGGCAGTGAGACGGACGCCGAAGAGTTTACCCAGCTAGCAGAAGAAGCCAGACAACTTGCCAGGTTGCGAATCACAAAACAGCAAGACGACGATGCCAAGTATTATAACTTCCGGCACAGACCCGTCAGATACAACGTGGACGACAAAGTATGGGTCTGGACACCTATTCCTCAGCGTGAGCTCTCCGAAAAGCTGTTGCGAAGATACTTCGGACCCTACAAGGTTCTCCGACGCATCAGTGACGTCAACTACGAGGTTTTTCCGGACGGCGTGCAGTCTTCAAAGCGGCGCAGACATTCACCAGATATTGTCCACGTGCTTCGGATGAAGCCTTACTTTCAGTGACTAACTGTTTTGGTTTCGCCTTGCTTCTCAAACGTTTAACATCGGGACAATGTTTTTTTAAGGGAGATATCGCCGCGCGTATGTGCCAGTGGTGAGGACAACGAAGCAGCGCGAGTGTCCTTGGCCGAGGGCAAAAGACGAAGAAGTCGTTGCAGTCTGTGTCCTGCGATGAATAGATCGTATTTGTTTGAGGCGCTTTGTGTGCTCGTCAATCTCGCATCGTCAATATATATATATATATATATATATATATATATATATATATATATATATATATATATATATATATATATATATATATATATATATATATATATATATATATATATATATATATATATATATATATAGGTAGCCCCGCCGCGGTGGTCTAGTGGCTAAGGTACTCGGCTGCTGACCCGCAGGTCGCGGGTTCGATTCCCGGCTGCGGCGGCTGCATTTCCGATGGAGGCGGAAATGTTGTAGGCCCGTGTACTCAGATTTGGGTGCACGTTAAAGAACCCCAGGTGGTCAAAATTTCCGGAGCCCTCCACTACGGCGTCTCTCATAATCAAATGGTGGTTTTGGGACGTTAAACCCCACATATCAAATATATATATAGGTATGGGATATGGCACAACGGGAGCGTTGTCAACAAGGATAAATATATTTATTTCCAAACTTCGTCGCTGCCGCGTCCCTCTCGCCTTGAAACATGTTTGCGAGAGTGAGAGGGAACTAAAAAAAGGGAAAAAAACAAAAAAACAAAAAGGGGGAGAAAAAAGAAAAAGAGAGAAAAGAAAAAAAGTCTTTCTTTTCTCTCTTCTTCTTTTTTTTCTCCCCCCTTTTTTGTTTTTTGTATTTTTTTTCTTTTTTTAGTTCCCTCTCATTCTCGCCAACATGTTTCAAGGCGAGAGGGACGCTGCAGCAACGAAGTTTGGAAATTCATGTCAGTATAACTCATCCCCTGATGAAGGGAGGACCCCTCCCGAAACTGTTGGAAAATAAATATATTTATCCTTGTTGACAACGCTCCCGTTGTGCCATATCTCATACCTTCACGAAGACTAACTGGCCCATTGAATTATTACCCCCACTATATATATATATATATATATATATATATATATATATATATATATATATATATATATATATATATATATATATATATATATATATATTGTAGCATTGATATTTGGCACAGGCCGGAACGCCAGCTGAAGAAGAGAAGGAAGAGTGTTGTTGCTGCTCGCGCTCGCTCCGCTTGACAGCTGGTCGGTTCTACCGCTACGTTTTCCACAAAGTAAACGTCTCTTCTGCTCACCACTAAAGGTGTACTATCAAGTGGTGGAGAGTGCTGGGTACCTTTTTCCATCCTGGAACTCCGCAACCGAACTCTACCTTCGCCATCAACAATGTCCATCGACGCTGCACAGCAGACGGCTCCTACATCTCCACCTGTCCACTGTCCCGGCGTCCCGAGAGAGCGAGATCCAGACATCTTCAACGGCACCGATGAGCAGGACGTCGAGGACTGGCTCTCTTCGTTCGAACGAGTAAGCGTCAACAACAGGTGGGACGAAAACGACAAACTGGGCCGCGTCCACTTTTACCTCAGAGGAGTAGCAGAGCTCTGGCTCAACAACCACGAAGCCGAGCTTACCGACTGGGCCACTTTCAAGACCACCTTCGCGGACGTGTTTGGCCGACCGACAGTGCGCAAGCTCCGTGCAGAACAGCGCTTGCGGGATCGCGCCCAACTGTCGGGAGAGGGTTTCACGTCCTACATTGAGGACGTCGTAGGCCTCTGCCGTCGCTTTGATCCTGACATGTCGGAAACCGCCAAGGTAAAACACATTATGAAGGGCATCGAGGACGATGCCTTCCACATGCTGGTGGCTAAAGACCCGCAAACAGTTTCGGAAGTCATCCAACACTGCCAAAGTTTCGATGAGTTGCGAAAACAGCGCATTTCAACGCGACGGCCTACTTTCGACATGACCAGCACGCCAGCATTGACCGTTGGTGCAATATCTCCAGAACAGACTGTATTGACCCCGCAAATCCAGCAATTTATCCGAGAGGAAGTGGCACGCCAGTTGTCCCTTGCCCCCTTGCTTCCCAGCAATACGCATGGGCTGACCTCGTCACTGCGCCAAACCATCGAAGAGCAAGTCTGCGAGGCACTTCCCCCCACGTACCAGCCACCACCTGTGTCCGCTCCCCTGACTTACGCTGACGTCGCGCGAAGGCAGGTACATGCGCCGTCAAACGTCGTCGACCCTGCCCACCAAGCGAACGCCTTCTACGCAACACACGTACCGGCAGGCTCGCATGTTCCCATTTACCGCCGTCCTTCAACGCTTCCCAACAACCCTTGGCGTACATCGGATAACAGACCTATCTGTTATTACTGTCGTCAGCCTGGCCATGTTGAGCGGTTCTGTCGCCGGCGCGTCCCTCACTCAGGCATTATTGATGGCACCTACGGCTACGCCCCCACAGAACCACCACAGACGCTGCCGTTCCATGCAGCTTCGGACACTTCTCCGCCGAGCCGCCGCGCCTTCAACCCACGCCGATCGCCTTCCCCGCGCCGACGTTCGCCTTCACCAATGCTTCGGCGTGCACCACCTGCCCAAACGGAAAACTGACCATCGCAGTTCCGGAGGCAAGAACTGCGCCACCGTCGAACTCCACAAGGCCTCGTTCTCTACCGAATAATGAAATAACTGTCTTGATTGAAGGTATCCCCGTTCAAGCATTAATAGATACCGGAGCTGCCGTGTCTGTATTGAGTGAAGCATTGTGTCGCAAGTTAAGAAAAGTTACGATTCCGCTTTCTGGTCTCTCCCTTCGTACGGCAACAGCGCATCACGTGAACCCTTCTATGACGTGCACGGCTCGGTTAATCATCCAGGGCGTTCTGTACGTGGTTGAATTTATCGTGTTTCCGCACTGCTCACACGACGTCATATTAGGCTGGGACTTCCTTTCCACACATCATGCCGTTGTTGATTGTGCCCGGGCCGAACTAGAATTGTCATCGCTCTCCGACGACGATTATAATAAGCCTTCTATTTCTCGTGTTGTCGTCGCCGCGGAGACTGATATTCCACCCTATGTCTTCTGTTATTGTGCCGATCTCGTGCGACCATGCCGCTTTTTCGGACGTCATGTTCACGCCGTCAGAAGACTTCACTTCTCGAAAAAACGTTCTTCTGCCTTTTGCTCTTCTGACGGTCGAAGCCACTTGCGCAAACATTTATGCCACGAATCTCCTTTCTGTACCAGTCACCCTATTCCGTGGCGAATGCATCGGCCGCCTTGAGGACATCGATTGTGTTTGGCACCAGTCAACTGCCCTATCAAGCAAAAAGCCTTGAGATCGCCAGTGTTACTTCCGCTCTCACATCCGCCACCTCTTCCCTCGACGTCTTCCTTCCATCGATTGATCCTGACCTTCCTGTTGACCAACGAACTCAACTCTTGACACTTCTCGACCACTTCCGCTCATCGTTCGACTTCAAACAAACCAGTCTGGGCCGAACATCTGCAATTGTCCATCGTATTGACACTGGCACCCACGCACCATTGCGTCAGCGTCCATACCGGGTCTCCCACGCCGAACGCCAAGTTATAGACGATCAAGTGTCTGATATGCTCAATCGTGGCGTTATACAGCCGTCTAACAGTCCGTGGGCCTCCCCGGTGGTACTGGTCAAAAAGAAGGACGGGGGCATCCGATTCTGTGTGGATTACAGGCGCCTTAACAAGATCACGCGCAAAGATGTTTATCCGCTCCCCAGAATTGACGACGCTCTCGACTGTTTGCAAGGTGCAGAATTCTTTTCTTCGCTGGATCTTCGATCGGGATACTGGCAGGTACCCATGGATGAAGCTGACCGCGCCAAGACTGCGTTTGTAACTCCGGACGGCTTGTACGAGTTTAACGTGATGCCGTTCGGCCTTTGTAACGCCCCAGCCACCTTCGAGCGTCTGATGGACAACATACTTCGAGGCCTTAAATGGCAGACGTGTCTTTGCTATTTGGACGACGTCGTCGTTTTTTCAAAAGACTTCGATACCCATCTTCTGCGCCTCGCAAGTGTCCTGCATTGCCTTACACATGCTGGGCTCCAACTAAATTTGAAAAAGTGCCATTTTGCCGCCCGGAAGCTCACCATCTTAGGGCATGTTGTCAGCAAGGACGGCGTTCTACCTGATCCTGGAAAACTCCGTGCTGTCGCCCAGTTTCCGAAGCCATCGACACTTAAGGAACTCCGGAGCTTTATCGGCTTATGTTCATACTTTCGCCGATTTGTCCGTAATTTTGCATCTGTCATGGCCCCTTTAACACGGCTACTTTCTGACACCGAGGGCATTTCGGCGTGGTCTTCCAATTGCGATAAGGCATTCGCGAAACTACGTCAATTGCTGACATCTCCACCGATTCTCCGTCACTTTGATCCTGATGCCCCTACAGAAATACACACCGACGCAAGTGGAGTCGGACTTGGCGCTATTCTTGCTCAACGCAAGTCTGGATACGACGAGTACGTCGTTTCTTATGCCAGTCGCACTCTTACTAGGGCTGAACAGAATTATTCAGTCACAGAAAAAGAATGTCTAGCCATCGTCTGGGCAATCACAAAATTTCGACCCTACGTCTATGGCCGTCCATTTGACGTCGTGACTGATCACCACGCCCTCTGCTGGTTATCGTCACTAAAAGACCCATCTGGCCGTCTCGCTCGTTGGGCGTTACGCCTCCAAGACTATGATATCCGTGTCGTCTACAGGTCAGGCCGCAAACATTCAGATGCCGACGCTCTCTCCCGCTCTCCACTTCCCCATGAACACGGAAGTACTTCTGTATCCAGCCTCGATGCTGTGGCACTTTCGTACGCGGACATGCCCTATGAACAGCGCCAAGACGCTTGGATAGCCTCTATGATAGAGTTACTGTCTCGGCCGTCCAAAGTTACGCCCAATCGTTCACTGCAGCGCACAGCTCGACACTTTACCATCCGCGATGGACTCCTGTACCGTCGCAACTACCTTTCTGACGGCCGCAAGTGGTTGCTTGTGATTCCTCGCCACCTACGTGCCGACATTTGCGACTCTTTTCACGCGGATCCTCAATGCGGCCACGCCGGTGTGATAAAAACGTATGCACGTCTCCGGCTGCGGTACTATTGGCGCGGAATGTACCGCTTTGTCCGACAGTACGTGCGTTCGTGCTCCAAATGTCAACGCCGAAAAAGCCCACCACACATAGCCAATGGACAACTGCAGCCGTTGCCTTGCCCCTCCCGCCCTTTCGACCGCATCGGAATTGACTTGTACGGTCCCCTTCCCTATACGCCTAACGGGAACCGCTGGGTGATTGTCGCCATTGATCACTTGACACGCTATGCTGAAACTGCTGCGCTGCCAGAGGCCACATCACGTGAAGTTGGCTTATTTATCCTTCACAATCTCATTCTACGCCATGGCGCGCCTCGTGAGCTACTCAGTGACCGCGGCCGTACGTTCCTCTCCGAAGCGGTACAAGCCCTTCTTCGCGAATGCAACGTTGTGCATCGGACAACCAGCGCATACCATCCGCAAACGAATGGAATGACCGAACGGTTTAACCGCTCACTGGGCGACATGCTATCCATGTACGTGTCCGCTGATCACACCAACTGGGACCGCATACTACCCTTTGTAACTTACGCTTACAACAGCGCCACTCAGTCTACGACAGGATTCTCTCCGTTCTTCCTCCTTTACGGGCGCGAACCTTCCTCATTCATGGACACCATTCTCTTGTATCATCCAGACGCTTCGGAATCCACAACTCTATCTGAAGTCGCCACCTATGCAGAAGAATGCAGGCAACTCGCGCGTTCCTTAACCGCCCAAGATCAAGCGTACCAGAAGAACCGTCACGACGAAAACCTGTCTTCGCAGTCATATTCGCCTGGCGCCTTGGTATGGCTTCGGGTTCCCTCATCTGTTCCTGGTCTTTCCACCAAGCTACTGCCGAAGTACGAAGGCCCCTACCGAGTCCTACGTCAGGCCTCACCGGTTAACTATATTGTTGAGCCGGTTCAACCATCAACAGACCGACGGCATCGAGGCCGCGAGACTGTTCACGTAGATCGATTGAAGCCGCACTACGACCCACCCGTCGTACCCGTTCCATAGGTCGCCAGGATGGCTCCTTTTCTGAGGGGGGAGTGATTTGTAGCATTGATATTTGGCACAGGCCGGAACGCCAGCTGAAGAAGAGAAGGAAGAGTGTTGTTGCTGCTCGCGCTCGCTCCGCTTGACAGCTGGTCGGTTCTACCGCTACGTTTTCCACAAAGTAAACGTCTCTTCTGCTCACCACTAAAGGTGTACTATCAATATATATATATATATATATATATATATATCCACAAGTGAACGCATTCAAGTCGCACGCACTCCCAATGCAGACGCTTCCTAAATCTTCAGTACCATGAGACTATAGCGCCACCACTACTGCCACCCGCTGGAGAATCAGCCGAGATGCGGCGCGGCCGCCTCGTTCATTCCACTTCCCGTTTTAGTACACTGTAATCTTGCCTCGCTCTGGCGAAGGAAAGCTGGCGGTTGGATGCGTTGTTTTTACCCGCGACTTCGCGGTGTTTTCATTTTGGAACAGCGTTGTATTGATCTGGCTTAAGGTGCGCGGACTTCTGAAGATTACACAATGCGAAAAGTCGCAGTAAAGGTTACCGGCGGTGTGCCACAGTTCGCTACGTGTGCGATGCCCCTGTCACGGCCCCTGGCAGTGCTACTGTCCCCTAGATCTATTTCTCTGCTGCGGTTGTTATTTCGTGCCCAAGGGGTTAAAACGAGCACAGACCATGAATGTTCACATAAATGCAGATCGTTTCAGTTTCCGCACGAAAGCCTCGTTCATAACAAAAAAAAATGAATGTGGAAACGGTCCAATAATGTATATTTTTAAGTAGAACGTACATGTGGAGGAAGCTTTCGTTATTACATTAAAAATGTGCGCCGTTGTCTGATTTGTCAGAGAGGCAAGAGAGCCCGGAAGATCAATTCTTTTCCCTCTATTTTGCTATTTTCACCCTGCGTAGCCAGGGGCTGGCTCAACAAGCCCATGCCCCCCCCCCCCCCTTTTAAAAAATTACATGTTATATGCACACAAAGTAATGGTGTACCACCTCTACCTGCCCGGACCCAACTCCAATCAAAATGGTGCCCCGTTCGAAAAAAAACTGCCAACGCCCCTGCCATCGGCGACTTCCTCTCACATGTTTAATTCCTTGATTATAGACAACGTCTGTAGAATGGGCCCATAGCCACTGTCACTTCCTCTCAATGTTGTTTTGATATTCAGGCGAAAATGTGGTCGCACGTGTGGTCTCACGCATGCAGGCCACTGAGTTTTCATTTGATGTATTGCCTAGGTGCAATAATGTGGCTTCAACTGATTCATCTTCTAAAAGCTGCGTGAAATATACCACACCTTATGATTGAAGATGTAAAAAACAAAAAAACTGGACATTGGTAATTTTACTAAAACATGAAATTGTCGTTTAGATCAGGGTACGCAAGACCTAGTAGTATGCACATTCAAGAATGCAAAATGATACGGCTGGTTGATCGCATATCATGATTTACCCTTTTATAGAAGCTCTGAAATTGAACCAATCACTCATAATTTTCACCTGTGTGTGGCTTGATGGTGATTGAATGTGCAACACGTGACCCCCATAGAACTTTTGGGCAGCAAATGTTAGGACCCTGCCGCATAGTAATGTTAGAACTCTGAAGGCCCGCACCTGTGTGATTCTCACATTTGCCCGCAATGATAACAGAAAGGCTGCAGCTGCATGAGGCTGTAATAATTCTGTGTTGCTTCCCGTAAAACGTGGAATCCGCTTGCACTCTGCTTCGTAGGGCTATGTATGCTAAACAAAAATGTAACTTGCGCATGCTTGTCATGTCAAACGCTGCCCCTCTTCAGACGCAAACCTACAATAATCAGGTACCATGGCTGCACGCATTTCTTGCAGTAAAGATAGGTTTTTTTTTACCTTGAATACCCATTTCATACTTCAATTCGACATGACATGAGTTGCCACCTCTTAATGAGGTGGCGCGCTCACCTTCATGGTTTTCATGTAGATGACCATAGCAAACGACGCCAGCGGTCAGGCATTATAAGACGCGTAGAACTTTTTCAGAGCAGGTATTTAGCCCTTCGTACAGTTAGGGAAGAAACTGCAGCAGTATTTTACTGATTTAGTCGAGTGAATTATAAGAAAATATTATGTAAAAAGGGAGACGCAAAAGCGACTGCGGTCTGCGCGCGGGAGGCCACGGAGCAATCCAACCACGTACCACGCGGAGGCGTCTGTTCTTTTTCAGAACAGACGCCTCCGCATGGTGGCACCTTGGTGTGTCCTCGTACCCAATACTTTAAAAAAAAAATACACACTCACGGTGCCACTCGCATAGCACAGTGAACCCTGGAACGTTCTCGAATTTTTTCTTTTCACTCTTTTTTTTTTCATTTTTCTCTTTCTTTTTTTATGTCTTAGTCGTTCTTTCCCTCTAAATTTTGCTCAAAATATTGTAAATGTGAGCGCGAACAGAATATACCTTCTTTCATGACGAAGGCCCGACTCTGGTCGAAACTGCTGAAATAAACGCTTTCGTAGTTACCATTCTCACAGAGGATCTACTTGACTATTTGCAACTCTATAGGGCAACTTTCGCCACAATACCTGCATATATATATATATATATATATATATATATATATATATATATATATATATATATATATATATATATATATATATATATATATATATATATATATATATATATATATATATATATATATATATATATATATATATAGTCTAGTAGATCCTCCGTGAGCGGTCACAACGTGGTTTATTTCGACATTTCGGCCTAGTGTCTGGCCTTCATATATATATATATATATATATATATATATATATATATATATATATATATATATATATATATATAGGCAAAAAAGGGGCGACGAAACTTTCGTGGAAGCGTCTTTACTAAACGTTTTCAGCTGGTGGACCCGCCTTCGTCAGAGTAATGTGACAACAGTTCATACATGGCTTTAAAAGCTCCTTTCAATAACAGGTCAGCGCCATCTGCTCTGGTTAGCATTACAATGCGCATCATAAAATGTCAAGTACTTCAGAAAAAAAGAAAAAAAAGAAAAAAAAGAGACAAAAATACGAAAACCAGAAGGGTACATACATACTAAATACATAGTTAAAGATTCCCTTACATGTACAGTGACGTGATACCATGCTTATACGTAGTTAAAAGATGTAGATGTGTAATGACATTGCTTGGCAGCATAAGAACAATCTTAGTGATATGTGAACGTATAACGGAAGCCACTGTGAAATGATTCAAGATAATAAAAAATAAAAATAAAAAGGGCAGACATAGAAGGCATGATTTAGGTGGTACAATTTGAAACCAGTGCATCATCGCTCTTAATCTATGGAAAGACAGGTCAGTTTTCCTTTGTTTTCGTTTATTCCAGCTGAAACAGTGTTAAATTTATGTATGAGATATGATTCACGCAGTTCACAATCATGGCTGGTGCGGAATCCCGATTCTAGTATCGTGACTTTGAGGTTACTAAATGAGTGGCCGGGCATGTTCACATGCTTTGATAATGGAAGGTTTGGTTGGGTTTTAGCATGCGATCTGTGATTGTTGAAACGTATTCTGAATGGGGTTTCAGTGTGGCCTATGTATTTCATATGGCAGGTGCCACACTCAAGTAAATACACTACATTGGATGAATCACAATTAAACCTTCCCCTAATTGTGAAAATGAATTGGTTAGATGTGCTGGTGGCTGTTAATGACGGTTCTATGTGAGGACAAACTTTACAACGGGGTTTGTTGCAGCGGCTACAACCAGTACGGTTAGTAGTAGCAATTTTAGATGACGTCAGGATGTCACCTATGTTTTTTGAGCGCCTATACACTACTCGAGGGGGTTCAGGAAAGACCGCTTTTAGTCTGTCGCTTTGGGTGAGGATGTTGTAATGGTTACGCAGTATACCTTGAACTTTGGGGATGGACGCTGAGTGTGTTAGTACTAAATTGGCTGACTGAAGCCCGTTGCTTTTTATGCTACCTTTTAAACAGTCCATTCGATCGCGTCCTCTGGCTCGGTGTATGGCGTCGTCAATAATTTTTTCTGGATATTTTCGCTTAAGAAGCTTCTTTTTCAGATCATGGCAGCAAGAATTGAAATCTTGATCTTCAGAGCATATGCGCCTAAAGCGCTGTGCCTGGCTATATGGAATTCCAGTCTTCCAATGGCGCACGTGGCTACTTTCAAAATGAAGAAACTGCTGATTATCGGTTGGCTTTTTAAAAAGCTTCGTAATTAGGCGTCCATGGGAAATGGTAATCCTGACGTCGAGAAAGGCTACAGACAAGGGTGAGTAAGTATGGGAGAATGTTATAGCGGGATGTACCTGGTTGAATTTCGCTATAAAGTTTAGAAGTTCTGTTTCACCATGTGTCCAAATAAAAAATAAGTCATCGATGTAGCGTTTGAAATGCTCAGGCTTTAGTGGCACACTCTTAAGAAACGAGTCTTCGAGCACTCCCATGAATATGTTTGCGTATGTAGGGCCTATCTTTGTACCCATCGATGTTCCACTGATCTGTACGTAATGAGAACCATTGAATTCGAAGTTATTCAACTCGAGAATGAGCTTCAGCAGTGTTTCGAGAGTTGACGGGTCAATTAGCTTGTCAGATTTCGAGTGGTCATATGAATCTAAAACAGCCTGTATACCGCCCTTGTGGGGTATGTTAGTGTAGAGGGAGGTGACGTCCATCGTCACCAGAAGCGAACCATCAGGCACTGTTAGGTGTGATATATCATTAAGAAAATCGTTGGTATCCTTAACAAAGGAAGCGAATGTGGGCGGAAGAAATTTTATCAAACTCTCAGTGTAACGAGATATGTTTTCTGTTACTGTTCGAATGCCCGAAACAATGGGACGGCCTGGATTTCCTGACTTGTGTATCTTTGGGAGCAGGTAAAATCTTCCGGCAACAGGGCTAAGCGGAATGAGGCTGCGTGCTGTCTTATCGTCAACCCTTTTCTTTTTTACTAATGCCTTAATGGTGTCTTTTATGATGACAAGAAAGTCAGTGGTATGATCAGCGGGAAGTTGTTTGTAAAAAGCAGTGTCAGATAACTGTCATACGGCTTCTTTTATGCAACTTTCTTTGCCCATTATCACAATCGAGCCGCCCTTGTCTGCTGGTTTTATGATAATATCATCACGTGCATTTAAACCTTTAAGAGCGTCAAATTCACTGGCAGAAAGGTTTTTTTGGAACGGGCTACGCGTTTTGTAAGCGTTGAGCACATCACGTGAGACAGCTTTAATGTAAAGGTCTAGGCATTTATCCCTTTGCGAGGCGGGCGTCCATTGTGTCCCGGACGGTACAGCCGGGCGAGCTCCCTTGTTGCTAGCATGGTCGTGAAAATACTCTTTTAGCCTGAGATTACGAGCGAAATTATCTATATCCTTCATCAACTGAAATTCATCAAACCCGCCAGAAGTTGGACAAAAGTTCAGGCCTTTTGAAAGAACCCTTTCCTCTGCAGGGAGGATGGCAACGTCAGAAAGGTTGACTATATTGGCGTCTTGTTGGCATCTCCGGCAATGTTTCAGGTGTTCTGATTAAAGCAATTGGCGAACTCCTCATTTTTTTTTATGTAGGGTGCTGCTGGAACATATGACCACTCGAAATCTGACAAGCTAATTGACACGTCAACTCTCGAAACACTGCTGAAGCTCATTCTCGAGTTGAATAACTTCGAATTCAATGGTTCTCATTACGTACAGATCAGTGGAACATCGATGGGTACAAAGATAGGCCCTACATACGCAAACATCTTCATGGGAGTGCTCGAAGACTCGTTTCTTAAGAGTGTGCCACTAAAGCCTGAGCATTTCAAACGCTACATCGATGACATATTTTTTATTTGGACACATGGTGAAACAGAACTTCTAAACTTTATAGCGAAATTCAACCAGGTACATCCCGCTATAACATTCTCCCATACTTACTCACCCTTGTCTGTAGCCTTTCTCGACGTCAGGATTACCATTTCCCATGGACGCCTAATTACGAAGCTTTTTAAAAAGCCAACCGATAATCAGCAGTTTCTTCATTTTGAAAGTAGCCACGTGCGCCATTGGAAGACTGGAATTCCATATAGCCAGGCACAGCGCTTTAGGCGCATATGCTCTGAAGATCAAGATTTCAATTCTTGCTGCCATGATCTGAAAAAGAAGCTTCTTAAGCGAAAATATCCAGAAAAAATTATTGACGACGCCATACACCGAGCCAGAGGACGCGATCGAATGGACTGTTTAAAAGGTAGCATAAAAAGCAACGGGCTTCAGTCAGCCAATTTAGTACTAACACACTCAGCGTCCATCCCCAAAGTTCAAGGTATACTGCGTAACCATTACAACATCCTCACCCAAAGCGACAGACTAAAAGCGGTCTTTCCTGAACCCCCTCGAGTAGCGCGGGTTCGAATCCCGGCGGCGGCGGCTGCATTTCCGATGGAGGCGGAAATGTTGTAGGCCCGTGTGCTCAGATTTGGGTGCACGTTAAAGAACCCCAGGTGGTCTAAATTTCCGGAGCCCTCCACTACGGCGTCTCTCATAATCATATAGTGGTTTTGGGACGTTAAACCCCAAATATCAATCAACCCCCTCGAGTAGTGTATAGGCGCTCAAAAAACATAGGTGACATCCTGACGTCATCTAAAATTGCTACTACTAACCGTACTGGTTGTAGCCGCTGCAACAAACCCCGTTGTAAAGTTTGTCCTCACATAGAACCGTCATTAACAGCCACCAGCACATCTAACCAATTCATTTTCACAATTAGGGGAAGCTTTAATTGTGATTCATCCAATGTAGTGTATTTACTTGAGTGTGGCACCTGCCATATGCAATACATAGGCCACACTGAAACCCCATTCAGAATACGTTTCAACAATCACAGATCGCATGCTAAAACCCAACCAAACCTTCCATTATCAAAGCATGTGAACATGCCCGGCCACTCATTTAGTAACCTCAAAGTCACGATACTAGAATCGGGATTCCGCACCAGCCATGATCGTGAACTGCGTGAATCATATCTCATTCATAAATTTAACACTGTTTCAGCTGGAATAAACGAAAACAAAGGAAAACTGACCTGTCTTTCAATAGATTAAGAGCGATGATGCACTGGTTTCAAATTGTACCACCTAAATCATGCCTTCTATGTCTGCCCTTTTTATTTTTATTTTTTATTATCTTCAATCATTTCACAGTGGCTTCCATTATACGTTCACATATCCCTAAGATTGTTCCTATGCTGCCAAGCAATGTCATTACACATCTACATCTTTTAACTACGTATAAGCATGGTATCACGTCACTGTACATGTAAGGGAATCTTTAACTATGTCTTTAGTATGTATGTACCCTTCTGGTTTTCGTAGTTTTGTCTCTTTTTTTCTTTTTTTTCTTTTTTTCTGAAGTACTTGACATTTTATGATGCGCATTGTAATGCTAACCAGAGCAGATGGCGCTGACCTGCTATTGAAAGGAGATTTTAAAGCCATGTATGAACTGTTGTCACATTACTCTGACGAAGGCTGGTCCACCAGCTGAAAACGTTTAGTAAAGACGGTTCCACGAAAGTTTTGTCGCCCCTTTTTTGCCTACAATACGTCGGGTCCAGCGTGAATGACGTTCAAAGAGCCTGGTATATATATATATATATATATATATATATATATATATATATATATATATATATATATATATATATATATATATATATATATATATATATATATATTGTGATGACGTTTATTGAACCGGAAAAGTCGCAGCGATGTCGCAACGAAAAATTGCCGTACGATAAGTCTGGCAAAAGCGGCCCAGGTTCTCGTGCAATCAGAGCACGGGGTTTTTCGTTCTTTTTGGAAGGCGCATACGCGTTAGTGCGTATGCTCCTCTACAATACCCCCGGGGTGAATAGTAGCCATCCTGGCGACTCAGGGAGTAGGCACAATGAGAGGGTCGTAGTAGGGCTTGAGACGGTCGACGTGCACGGTCTCGCGTCCTCGACGGCGCAATCGAGTGTGTTAGGGGCTCGATGATGTAATTCACCGGTGAGGTTGCGTGAATGACAAGGTATGGACCATGTTACTGGGCCAGAAGTTTAGAAGACAGGCCAGGAACGTTCGGGGGCACCCAAAGCCACACGAGGGAGCCAGTACAAAACGTAGGCGCTATGTGATGAGCGTCGTCATGTCGGGTTTTTTGCAGACCTTGAGCCTCACTTGTCATAGACCGAGCCAACTGACGGCAGTCTTCAGCGTATCTGGCGACTTCCGAAAGCGGGGAGCACTCCGATGCATCAGGGTGGTACGGGAGTATGGTGTCGAATGGGTGGGATGCTTCGCGGCCGTACAACAGAAAGAACGGGGGAAAACCGGTAGTCGCTTGCGTCGCGGTGTTGTAAGCGAAGGTAACAAAAGGTAAGACAGCGTCCCAGTTAAGTGTGGTCGGAGGAGGTGTACATCCTCAGCATGTCGCCAAGTGTGCGGTTGAACCGTTCAGTGAGAACATTGGTCTGTGGATGGTATGCGGTAGATTCCCGGTGGATGATGTTGCATTCAGCGAGAATAGCTTGGATGACCTCCGACAGGAACACTCGACCCCTACCACTGGGTAATTTCCGTGGAGCCCCATGGCGGAGAATGAAGCTGCGCAGAATGAAGAGTGAAACTTCGTGGGCGGTCGCTGCCGGTAGAGCTGCAGTCTCAGCGTAGCGTGTCAGGTGATCGACGCCGACAATAATCCACTGGCTTCCAGAGCAACTATATGGGGGGGGGGGACCAGAGAGATCAATACCCACGCGGTCGAATGGGCGAGCCAGGCATGGGAGCGGCTGTAACATGCCAGTAAGGTGCCGTGGGGGTGTCTTGTTTTGTTGGCAAGTGGTGCAAGACTGAACGTATTTCTGCACAAAGCGATACATTCCTCGCCAGTAATATCGTTGGCGCAGCCTTTCATAGGTTTTCAGGACACCTGCGTGAGCACTTTGGGGGTCTGCATGGAAATTCATGCAGATGTCAGAGCGCATATGAGTTGGGACAGCAAGGAGCCACTTCCGACCACCAGGCATGTAGTTGCGGCGGTACATAATGCTGTCTCGCACGGAAAAGTGGGCTGCTTGTCGGCGTAGCGCTCTGGTGGAAGGGACAGTAGACGGATCGGTAAGGTAGTCGAGTAAAAATGCAAGGTATGGATCTTTACGCTGCTCCGAAAGCATGTCAGTGGTGTCTATTGGTGACAAGGTGGTAAAAAGTGGTGACAGAGAAGCCACATCTGGGGTTAATGGCGATCGCAAAAGTGCATCGGCATCCGCATGCTTGCGACCGGAACGATATACTACACGGATGTCGTATTCTTGCAATCGAAGTGCCCAACGTCCCAGGCGTCCGCACGGGTCTTTCAATGTGGACAGCCAACATAGAGCATGGTGGTCTGTGACAACGTCGAAAGGGCGGTCGTAAAGGTACGGGCGAAACTTCGTAAAGGCCCAGATTATGGCCAAACACTCCTTCTCTGTCACGGAGTAATTTAATTCAGCCTTCTTGAAAGCGCGACTTGCATAGGCGACTACGTATTCGGCTTGGGCGCCTTTCCGTTGTGCCAAAACTGCACCAAGACCGATGCCACTTGCATCGGTGTGAATTTCTGTGGCAGCAGCAGGGTCGTAGTGACGAAGAATAGGTGGTGAGGTCAGCAGGCGGCGCAACTGGCGAAATGCGTCGTCACATGCAGGTGACCATGCAGATATACCTTTGCTGTTGGAAAGCAGACTCGTGAGAGGTGCGATGATTGACGCGAAGTTGCGCACGAAGCGACGAAAGTAGAAGCAGAGACCGACGAAACTTCTTAGGGCTTTCTGTGATGTGGGCAACGGGAAGTCAGCGACAGCTCGAAGCTTATCGGGATCCGGAAGAACACCGTCTCTTGTGATGACATGTCCCAAGATGGTTAGTTTTCGTGCTGCGAAGTGGCACTTCTTGGAGTTCAGTTGTAGGCCTGCAGAAGTTAGACACGTCAGAATCTTGTGGAGGCGAACAAGATGTGTCGGGAAATCAGATGAAAAGACTACGATGTCGTCCAGGTAACACAAGCAAGTTTTCCACTTATGGGCACGCAAGATGGTATCGATCATGCACTCAAATGTGGCAAGTGCGTTGCAGAGCCCAAATGGCATCACTTTGAACTCATATAGGCCATCTGGCGTTACAAAGACTGTTTTAGGGCGATCACATTCAGCCATTCGCACGTGCCAATACCCAGAACGCAGATCCAAGGATGTAAAGTACTCGGCGCCTTGTAAACAGTCAAGAGCATCATCTATTCGTGGTAGCGGGTAGACATCTTTCTTCGTAGTCTTGTTTAAGCGGCGATAGTCTACGCAAAATTGAACGGTGCCATCTTTTTTCTTTACCAGAATCACAGGTGATGACCAAGCGCTTTGAGAAGGCTGTATGATTCCACGTTTAAGCATGTCGCCTACTTGCTCCGTAATGACGTGGCGCTCTTCGGCGGAAACGCGGTAAGGACGCTGTCGCAGAGGCGAATGTGAGCCGGTGTCAATAGTATGCGTTGTAGTCGTGGTGCGGCCCAAAGCAGGTTCTTGAAAGTCGAAAGAAGAGCGAAACTTGTTAAGGAGAGCAACAAGTTGGCGGCGATGCGAGAGGGAAAGGTCTGCGTCATTACCATTGTCGAAGGCTGACAAACTTGAAGACTCAGACGCGTGAGTTATTGCGGCAATGTGACATGGCGTTTCGTCGGGAAGAATAATATCATCGATATGGTCGACAGGTTGCACATATCCCAACGTTTCACCACGAAGTAAGCCAATGGGGTAGTTGCAGTGGTTGGTAACCAGCATTACGGTTAAACCACACGCAATTGTAAGAACGGCAAATGGGAGAACAATGCCCTTGCGTTCAGTAAAAACCGGAGATGGCGTAAACACCACCGTGGCGTCAGGTTACGCCACACATGAAAGGCTTATAGGGACCGAAGCTTCCGGAGGCAAGGTGATGTCGTCGTCAGCGATGAGTTTGCAGAGCCTAGAAGACCGCTCGGGTGGTGGAAATTCATATGTTGCCACAAGGGACATTTCGGCACGGGAACAATCGATGATAGCTTCATGACGTGATGAGAAATCCCAACCGAGGATAAGGTCATGAGAACAAGATGGCACAATAAAAAACTGTATGACGTACAAAACGTCTTGGATGAGGACGCGCGCCGTACACACAGCCGAGGGATGAATGCGTTGCGCGCTAGCCGTGGACAGCACCATGCCACAGAGAGATGTGGTCACTTTCTTCAGTTTCCGACAAAATTAGGCGTTCATCACAGAAACGGCGGCCCCGGTATCAATTAACGCTAATGTGGCGACTCCCTCAACATCGACATCAACAACATTTTGTGGCGAAAACGGAGGCCTTGGGAATTGCGCACAAGTTTCAGTTCTTGCCTCCGGAACTGCACTGATTAGTTTCCCTCCTCAGGAGGTGGTCTACGACGCATAGGCGATGGTGATCGGTGACGAGGGGATGGGAAACGAGCAGTCGATGGGCGGCGATTCGAGTCTGAGTGCCTCTGTTCATATGCAGACGTGGTGGCCTGCTGCGGCGCGTAGGTAGGAGTTCCGAAGTATGCGTTTGCAGGTGTGGGGCGACGGCGGCAGAAGCGTGCAATGTGGCCAGCGATGACACAAGCGAAGCAGATAGGACGATTGTCTTGGGTGCGCCACACATTGGATCGACGAAAAAAGCGAGGTGAGGGCCTGTAAACTGGAGGCGAGGCCAGAGGAGGTGGAGCCGATAAGGCGACTGGATGCTGTGGGGGCCACGCGACCACAGCTGCGTAGCTGAGAGGTTAAGGTGGTGCAGGTGGTGCGTAGCCGACAGCTGAGAGATTAGGTGCTACTGAAGTGCATGGGTAAGGGGCCTGCACTGTACGGAGGACATCGCAAATTTCAGTGCGTATGGCCTGCTGCAGTGTCGAAGGCAGGCTTGCGGTGGGCGCGTCGCAATGCGGCAGCAGGGAGAGCTGTCGGGCGACTTCCTCCCTGATGAAGTCTTTGATCTGGTTGGACAGACTTTCTTGGCGAACGTTGGAATTTGTGAGTGCGACGGCCGAGATCGAATCCAGCGGTGGGACACTCTGTCGGGCGATGGAACGCTGACGGCGCAATTCATCAAAGCTCTGGCAGAGGCTTACGAGGATTGCCACCGCGGTCGGGCTTTTCGCTAGCAACATCTGGAATGCGCCATCCTCGATGCCCTTGAAAATCTGCCGAATTTTCTCTTCTTCGGGCATAGATGGATTCACACGCCTGCAGAAGTCGAGCACGTCCTCTATGTAACTAGTAAACGTCTCGCAAGGCTGCTGGGCTCGGTGGCGCAGGCGCTGGTCAGCACGGAGCTTGCGGACCTCTGGTCGGCCGAACGCTTCAGTCACGAGTGTCTTAAAGGAGAACCAGTTGGCGATGGTGGTTTCGCGGTTGGTAAACCAAAGCTTAGCTACGTCTGCCAAGTAAAAGATAACTTAGGCGAGCTTAGAACCGTTGTCCCACTTGTTGCTGGCGCTTACGCGTTCGTACAAAAAGAGCCAGTCTTCGACGTCTTGCTCACCACTGCCGCTGAATATTGGTGGGTCCCGTTGGCGAGTAGCGCCGGGGCAGGTAGACGGGACAGCCGGTGGTGCTGGCTGGGCTGGGATGGGCTGGTTGGCGACTGCGTCAGTCATGTTTCTCGGTGGTCTCTCGGGCAACTTGCGAGAGCGGAGCTCATGGTCTGCTTGGGGATCTGAGCAGCCTCCACCACATGTGATGACGTTTATTGAACCGGAGAAGTCGCAACGATGTCGCAACGAAAAATGGCCGTACGACAAGTCTGGCAAAAGCGGCCCAGGTTGTCGTGCAATCAGAGCACGGGGTTTTTCGTTCTCTTTGGAAGGCGCATACGCGTTAGTGCGTATGCTCACTACAATATATATATATATATATATATATATATATATATATATATATAATATA
>NW_023609564.1:0-21107 GCF_013339725.1 Rhipicephalus microplus | reverse complement strand
AAAAGCGCTGCACCACCACCGGGTGGGCTCGAACCTCCAACCTTTTTGTTACAGCCGATCGCGCAAGCCATTTTCGCCACGAAGACAGTCCTGCTCCACTCTCTCCACCATCAGAACAATCTTCAAAGGTATCAGCCCAAAGAAAAAAACGTGCCGCACCACACTTGGTGGCTCGAACTCCGACTTTTAGGTTAACAGCCGATCGCGCTAGCCATTGCGGCCCACGAGAGACAGTCCTGCTCCACTCTCACCAGCGTCAGAACATTTAGGCAGAGCTATCACACAAAAAAAAAGCGCAACAACCACCACCGTGGGCTCGAACCTCCAACATTCGGTTACAGCCTATCGCGCCTAGCCATTGCGCCACGAATACAATCCTGCTCCACTCTCACCAACCCCCCATCAGAACATATCTTCAAAGCTATTACCGCAAGAAAAAAGCAAAACAACACTCCCGGGAGGTGCTCGACCTCCAACCTTCCGGTTAAACAGCCGATCAGTCGCTAGCCAATTGCGCCATGGAGACAGTCCTGCTCAACTGCCTGCACCACCATTAGAACTTACTCAAAGCTATCAGCCCACAGAAAAAAAAGCGCCAGGCAACAAACCCCACAGGGTGGGACTCGAACCTCCAACTTTCGGTTAACAGCCGATCGCAGCTAGCCAATTGCGCCACAGAGTACAGTCGTGCTCCACTCTCACCACCGTCACCATAGTTCCTTCAGAGCTATCAGCTCCAAAGAAAAAACAAGCGCCTGCACCGACCACCGGGTGGCTCGAACCTCCAACCTTACGGTTAACAGCCTATCACGCTAGCCATTGGCCCCACGGAGACAGTCTTGCTCCACTCTCACCACCAGCTAGACATATCTTCAAAGCTATCAGCCAAAAGAAAAAAAAGCGCCGCACCACCACCGGTGTGGCTCGAACCTCCACCTTTCGGTTAACAGCCGATCGCGCTAGCCAATTGCTGCCACGGAGACAGTCTGCTCCACTCTCACCACCTCAGAACATATCTTCAAAGCTATACAGCAAAAGAAAAAAGCACCACACCACTCCGGGTAGGGCTCGAGACTCCAACCTTTCGGTTAACAGCCGATCGCGCTAGCCCAATTGCGCCACGGAGACAGTCTTGCTCCACTCTCACCACCATCAGAACATATCTTCAAAGCTATCAGCGCAAAGAAAAAAAGCGCCGACCACCACCGGTGGGCTCGAACCTCCAACTTTTCGGTTAACAGCCGATCGCGCTAGCCCATGCGCCCACGGAGACAGTCTGCTCCACTCTCACCACCATCAGAACATATCTCAAAGCTATCAGCCCAAAGAAAAAAAGCAGCCGCACCACCACCGGGTGGCTCGAACCTCCAACCTTTCGGTTAACAGCCGATCGCGCTAGCCATTGCGCCACGGAGACAGTCTGCTCCACTCTCACCACCATCAGAACATATCTTCAAAGCTATCAGCCAAAGAAAAAAAAAGCGCCGCACCACCACCGGGTGGGCTCGAACCTCCAACCTTTCGGTTAACAGCCGATCGCGCTAGCCAATTGCGCCACGGAGACAGCCGTGCTCCACTCTCACCATCATCAGAACATATCTTCAAAGCTATCAGCGCAAAGAAAAAAGCAACACACCACTCCCGGGAGGGATCGAAACTCCAACCTTTCGGTTAACAGCCGATCGCGCTAGCCAATTGCGCCACGGAGACAGTCCTGCTCTACTCTCACCACCATCAGAACATTTCTTCAGAGCTATCACCCCAAAGAAAAAAAAAGCGCCGCACCACCACCGGTTGGGCTCGAACCTCCAACCTTTCGGTTAACAGCCGATCGCGCTAGCCAATTGCCCCACGGAGACAGTCGTGCTCCACTCTCACCATCGTCAGAACATTTCTTCAGAGCTATCACCCCAAAGAAAAAAAAAGCGCCGCACCACCACCGGTTGGGCTCGAACCTCCAACCTTTCGGTTAACAGCCGATCGCGCTAGCCAATTGCGCCACGAAGACAGTCCTGCTCCACTCTCACCACCATCAGAACATATCTTCAAAGCTATTACCGCAAAGAAAAAAAGCACCACACCACCACCGGGTGGGCTCGAACCTCCAACTTTTCGGTTAACAGCCGATCACGCTAGCCAATTGCGCCACGGAGACAGTCCTGCTCCACTCTCACACCATCAGAACATATCTTCAAAGCTATCAAGCCACAGAAAAAAAAAGCGCCGCACCACCACCGGGTAGAGCTCCGAACCTCCAACTTTTCGGTTAACAGCCCGATCGCGCTAGCCCATTGCGCCACGGAGACAGTCCTTGCTCCACTCTCACCACCATCAGAACATTTCTTCAGAGCTATCAGCCCAAAGAAAAAAAAGCAGCTGCACCACCACGGGTGGGCTCCGAACCTCCAACCTTTCGGTTAACAGCCGATCGCGCTAGCCAATTGCGCCACGGAGACAGTCGTGCTCCACTCTCACCATCATCAGAACATATCTTCAAAGCTATCAGCCCAAAGAAAAAAAAGCGCCGCACCACCACGGTGGGCTCGAACCTCCAACCTTTCGGTTAACAGCCGATCGCGCTAGCCAATTGCGCCACGAAGACTGTCCTGCTACACTCTCACCACCATCAGAACATATCTTCAAAGATATTACCGCAAAGAAAAAAGCAACACACCACTCCTGGGAGGGCTCGAGACTCCAACCTTTCGGTTAACAGCCGATCGCGCTAGCCTATTGCGCCACGGAGGCAGTCTTGCTCCACTCTCACAATCATCAAAACATATCTTCAAAGCTATGAGCGCAAAGAAAAAAAGCGCTGCACCACCACCGGGTGGGCTCGAACCTCCAAGCTTTCGGTTAACAGCCGATCGCGCTAGCCAATTGCGCCACGGAGACAGTCGTGCTCCACTCTCACCACCATCAGAACATATCTTCAAAGCTATCAGCGCAAAGAAAAAAGCAAAATACCACTCCCGGGAGGGCTCGAACCTCCAACTTTTCGGTTAACAGCCGATCGCGCTGGCCAATTGCGCCACGGAGAAAGTCCCGCTCAACTCTCACCACAATTAGAACATATCTTCAAAGCTATCAGCCCAAAGAAAAAAAAGGTGCCGCACCACCACCGGGTGGGCTCGAACCTCCAACTTTTCGGTTAACAGCCGATCGCGCTAGCCAATTGCGCCACGGGGACCGTCCTGCTCCACTCTTACCACCGTCAGATCATTTCTTCAGAGCTATCACCCCAAAGAAAAAAAAGCGCCGCACCACCACCGGGTGGGCTCGAACCTCCAACTTTCGGTTAACAGCCGATCGCGCTGGCCAATTGCGCCACGGACACAAGTCCTGCTCCACTCTACCACCGTCAGACCATTTATTCAGAGCTATCACCCCAAAGAAAAAAAAGCGCCGCACCACCACCGGTTGGGCTAGAACCTCCAACCTTTCGGTTAACAGCCGATCGCGCTAGCCAATTGCGCCACGAAGACAGTCCTGCTCCACTCTCACCACCATCAGAACATATCTTCAAAGCTATTACCGCAAAGAAAAAGCAACACACCACTCCCGGGAGGGCTCAAAACTCCAACCTTTCGGTTAACAGCCGATCGCGCTAGCCCAATTGCGCCACGGAGACAGTCTTGCTCCACTCTCACCACCATCAGAACATATCTTCAAAGCTATCATCGCAAAGAAAAAAGCAACACACCACTCCCGGGAGGGCTCGAAACTCCAACCTTTCGGTCAACAGCCGATCGCGCTAGCCCATTGCGCCACGGAGACAGTCTTGCTCCATCTCTCACCACCATCAGAACATATCATTCAAAGCTATCAGCCCAAAGAAAAAAAAGCAGCCGCACCACCAACGGTGGGCTCGAACCTCCAACTTTTCGGTTAACAGCCGATCGCGCTGGCCAATTGCGCCACGGAGACAGTCCTGCTCCACTCTCACCACAATTAGAACATATCTTCAAAGCTATCAGCCAAAGAAAAAAAAGCGCCGCACCACCACCCGGTGGGCTCGAACCTCCAACCTTTCGGTTAACAGCAGATCGCGCTAGCCAATTGCGCCACGGAGACAATCGTGCTCCACTCTCACCACCATCAGAACATATCTTCAAAGCTATCAGCGCAAAGAAAAAAAGCGCCGCACCACCAACGGGTGGGCTCGAACCTCCAACTTTTCGGTTAACAGCCGATCGCGCTGGCCAATTGCGCCACGGAGACAGTCCTGCTCCACTCTCACCACAATTAGAACATATCTTCAAAGCTATCAGCCCAAAGAAAAAAAAAGCGCCGTTCACCACTTGTGGGCTCGAACCTCCAACCTTTCGGTTAACAGCAGATCGCGCTAGCCAATTGCGCCACGGAGAAAATCGTGCTCCACTCTCACCACCATCAGAACATAACTTCAAAGCTATCAGCGCAAAGAAAAAAAAGCGCCGCACCACCACCGGGTGGGCTCGAACCTCCAACCTTTCGGTTAACAGCCGATCGCGCAAGCCAATTTCGCCACGGAGACAGTCCTGCTCCACTCTCACCACCATCAGAACATATCTTCAAAGGTATCAGCCCAAAGAAAAAAAAAGCGCCGCACCACCACGGGTGGGCTCGAACCTCCAACTTTCGGTTAACAGCCGATCGCGCTAGCCAATTGCGCCACGGAGACAGTCTGCTCCACTCTCACCATCGTCAGAACATTCTTCAGAGCTATCAGCCCAAAGAAAAAAAGCGCCCGCACACCACCGGTTGGGCTCGAACCTCCAACCTTTCGGTTAACAGCCGATCGCGCTAGCCAATTGCGCCACGAGACAGTCCTGCTCCACTCTCACCACCATCAGAACATATCTTCAAAGCTATTACCGCAAAGAAAAAAGCAAAACACCACTCCCGGGAGGGCTCGAACCTCCAACCTTTCGGTTAACAGCCGATCGCGCTAGCCAATTGCGCCACGGAGACAGTCCTGCTCCACTCTCACCACCATCAGAACATAATCTTCAAAGCTATCAGCCCAAAGAAAAAAAAGCGCCGCACCACCACCAGGAGGGCTCGAACCTCCAACTTTTCGGTTAACAGCCGATCGCGCTAGCCAATTGCGCCACGGAGACAGTCCTGCTCCACTCTCACCACCAGTCAGAACATATCTTCAGAGCTATCAGCCCAAAGAAAAAAAAGCGCTGCACCACCACCGGGTGGGCTCGAACCTCCAACCTTTCGGTTAACAGCCGATCGCGCTAGCCAATTGCCCACGGAGACAGTCGTGCTCCACTCTCACCACAGTCAGAACATTATCTTCAGAGCTATCACCCAAAGAAAAAAAAGCGCCGCACCACCACCGGTTGGGCTCGAACCTCCAACCTTTCGGTTAACAGCCGATCGCGCTAGCCAATTGCGCCACGAAGACAGTCCTGCTCCACTCTCACCACCATCAGAACATATCTTCAAAGCTATCTACGCAAAGAAAAAAGCAACACACCACTCCCGGGAGGGCTCGAACCTCCAACCTTTCGGTTAACAGCCGATCGCGCTAGCCAATTGCGCCACGGAGACAGTCTTGCTCCACTCTCACCACCATCAGAACATATCTTCAAAGCTATCAGCGCAAAGAAAAAAGCAACACACCACTCACCGGGAGGGCTCGAACCTCCAACCTTTCGGTTAACAGCCGATCGCGCTAGCCAATTGCGCCACGGAGACAGTCCTGCTCCACTCTCACCACCATCAGAACATATCTTCAAAGCTATCAGCCCAAAGAAAAAAAAGCGCCGCACCACCACCGGGTGGGCTCGAACCTCCAACTTTTCGGTTAACAGCCGATCGCGCTAGCCAATTGCGCCACGGAGACAGTCCTGCTCCACTCTCACCACCGTCAGAACATTTCTTCAGAGCTATCAGCCCAAAGAAAAAAAGCGCCGCACCACCACCGGTGGGCTCGAACCTCCAACCTTTCGGTTAACAGCCGATCGCGCTAGCCAATTGCCCCACGGAGACAGTCGTGCTCCACTCTCACCACCGTCAGAACATTCTTCAGAGCTATCACCCCAAAGAAAAAAAAGCGCCGCACCACCACCGGTTGGGCTCGAACCTCCAACCTTTCGGTTAACAGCCGATCGCGCTAGCCAATTGCGCCACGGAGACAGTCTGCTCACTCTCACCACCATCAGAACATATCTTCAAAGCTATCAGCCAAAGAAAAAAAGCGCCGCACCACCACCGGGTGGGCTCGAACCTCCAACCTTTCGGTTAACAGCCGATCGCGCTAGCCAATTGCGCCACGGAGACAGTCCTGCTCCACTCTCACCACCATCAGAACATATCTTCAAAGCTATCAGCCCAAAGAAAAAAAAGCGCCGCACCACCACTTGGTGGGCTCGAACCTCCAACCTTTTCGGTTAACAGCCGATCGCGCTAGCCAATTGCGCCACGGAGACAGTCCTGCTCCACTCTCACCACCATCAGAACATATCTTCAAAGCTATCAGCCCAAAGAAAAAAAAGCGCCGCACCACCACCGGGTGGGCTCGAACCTCCAACCTTTCGGTTAACAGCCGATCGCGCTAGCCAATTGCGCCCACGGAGACAGTCCTGCTCCACTCTCACCACAATTAGAACATATCTTCAAAGCTATCAGCCAAAGAAAAAAAGCGCCGCACCACCACTTGTGGGCTCGAACCTCCAACCTTTCGGTTAACAGCAGATCGCGCTAGCCAATTGCGCCACGGAGACAATCGTGCTCCACTCTCACCACCATCAGAACATATCTTCAAAGCTATCAGCGCAAAGAAAAAAAAGCGCCGCACCACCAACGGGTGGGCTCGAACCTCCAACTTTTCGGTTAACAGCCGATCGCGCTAGCCAATTGCGCCACGGAGACAGTCCTGCTCCACTCTCACCACCATTCAGAACATATCTTCAAAGCTATCAGCCCAAAGAAAAAAAAGCGCCGCACCACCACTGTGGGCTCGAACCTCCAACCTTTCGGTTAACAGCAGATCGCGCTAGCCAATTGCGCCACGGAGACAGTCGTGCTCCACTCTCACCACCATCAGAACATATCTTCAAAGCTATCAGCGCAAAGAAAAAAAAGCGCTGCACCACCACCGGGTGGGCTCGAACCTCCAACCTTTCGGTTAACAGCCGATCGCGCTAGCCAATTGCGCCACGGAGACAGTCCTGCTCCACTCTCACCACCGTCAGAACATTTCTTCAGAGCTATCAGCCCAAAGAAAAAAAAGCGCTGCACCACCACCGGGTGGGCTCGAACCTCCAACTTTTCGGTTAACAGCCGATCGCGCTAGCCAATTGCCCCACGGAGACAGTCGTGCTCCACTCTCACCACCGTCAGAACATTTCTTCAGAGCTATCACCCCAAAGAAAAAAAAGCGCCGCACCACCACCGGTTGGGCTCGAACCTCCAACTTTTCGGTTAACAGCCGATCGCGCTAGCCAATTGCGCCACGAAGACAGTCCTGCTCCACTCTCACCACCATCAGAACATATCTTCAAAGCTATTAGCGCAAAGAAAAAAAGCAACACACCACTCCCGGGAGGGCTCGAAACTCCAACCTTTCGGTCAACAGCCGATCGCGCTAGCCCATTGCGCCACGGAGACAGTCTTGCTCCCTCTCACCACCATCAGAACATAACTTCAAAGCTATCACGCCCAAAGAAAAAAAGCACCGCACCACCACCGGGTGGGCTCGAACCTCCAACCTTTCGGTTAACAGCCGATCCGCTAGCCAATTGCGCCACGGAGACAGTCGTGCTCCACTCTCACCACCATCAGAACCTATCTTCAAAGCTATCAGCGCAAAGAAAAAAGGAAAAACACCACCCCGGAAGGGCTCGAACCTCCAACTTTTCGGTTAACAGCCGATCGCGCTGGCCAATTGCGCCACGGACAAAGTCCTGCTCCACTCTCACCACCGTCAGACCATTTCTTCAGAGCTATCAGCCCAAAGAAAAAAAAGCGCCGCACCACCACCGGGTGGGCTCGAACCTCCAACCTTTCGGTTAACAGCCGATCGCGCTAGCCAATTGGCCCCACGGAGACAGTCGTGCTCCACTCTCACCACCGTCAGAACATTTCTTCAGAGCTATCACCCCAAGAAAAAAAAGCGCCGCACCACCACCGGTTGGGCTCGAACCTCCAACCTTTCGGTTAACAGCCGATCGCGCTAGCCAATTGCGCCACGGAAGACAGTCCTGCTCCACTCTCACCACCATCAGAACATATCTTCACAGCTATCAGCCGCAAAGAAAAAAGCAACACACCACTCCCGGGAGGGCTCGAAACTCAACCTTTCGGTTAACAGCCGATCGCGCTAGCCCATTGCGCCACGGAGACAGTCTTGCTCCACTCTCACCACCATCAGAACATATCTTCAAAGCTATCAGCCCAAAGAAAAAAAAGCACGCACCACCACCGGTGGGCTCGAACCTCCAACCTTTCGGTTAACAGCCGATCGCGCTAGCCAATTGCGCCACGGAGACAGTCTGCTCCACTCTCACCACCATCAGAACATATCATTCAAAGCTATCAGCCCAAAGAAAAAAAAAGCGCCGCACCACCACCGGGTAGGGCTCGAACCTCCAACCTTTCGGTTAACAGCCGATCGCCGCTAGCCAATTTGCCCACGGAGAACAGTCGTGCTCCACTCTCACCACAGTCAGAACATATCTTCAAGAGCTATCAGCCCAAAGAAAAAAAAAGCGCCGCACCACCACCGGTGGGCTCGAAACCTCCACCTTTCGGTTAACAGCCGATCGCGCTAGCCATTGCGCCACGGAGACAGTCCCTGCTCCACTCTCACCACCATCAGAACATATCTTCAAAGCTATTCATCAGTCAAAGAAAAAAAGCAACACAACCACTCCGGGAGGGCTCGAAAATCTTCAACTTTCGTTAACAGCCGATCGCGGCTAGCCATTAGCGCCACGGAGAGCAGTCTGGCTCCACTCTCACCACATCAGAACATATCTTCAAAGCGATGAGCCCAAAGAAAAAAGAAGCGCCGCACGCGACCACCTGGTTGGGCTCGAAGCCTCCAACCTTCGGTTAACATGCCGAATCGCGCTTAGCCATTGCGCCCACGGAGACAGTCGTGCTCCACTCTCACCACCGTCAGAACATATCTTCAGAAGCTATCAGCCCAAAGAAAAAAAAGCGCCGCACACCACCGGTGGGCTCGAACCTCCAACCTTTCGGTTAACAGCCGATCGCGCTAGCCAATTGCGCCACGGAGACAGTCCTGCTCCACTCTCACCACCATCAGAACATATCTTCAAAGCTATCAGCGCAAAGAACAAAGCAACCACACCACTCCCGGGAGGCTCAAACTCCAACCTTTCGGTTAACAGCCGATCGCGCTAGCCCAATTGCGCCACGGAGACAGTCTTGCTCCACTCTCACCACCATCAGAACATATCTTCAAAGCTATCATCGCAAAGAAAAAAGCAACACACCACTCCCGGGAGGGCTCGAAACTCCAACCTTTCGGTTCAACAGCCGATCGCGCTAGCCCATTGCGCCACGGAGACAGTCCTTGCTCATCTCTCACCACCATCAGAATCATATCTTCAAAGCTATCAGCCCACAGAAAAAAAAGCGCCGCACCACCACCGGGTGGGCTCGAACCTCCAACCTTTCGGTTAACAGCCGATCGCGCTAGCCAATTGCGCCACGGAGACAGTCCTGCTCCACTCTCACCACCATCAGAACATATCTTCAAAGCTATCAGCCCAAAGAAAAAAAAGCGCCGCACCACCACCGGGTGGGCTCGAACCTCCAACCTTTCGGTTAACAGCCGATCGCGCTAGCCAATTGCGCCACGGAGACAGTCCTGCTCCACTCTCACCACCATCAGAACATATCTTCAAAGCTATCAGCCCAAAGAAAAAAAAGCGCCGCACCACCACCGGGTGGGCTCGAACCTCCAACCTTTCGGTTAACAGCCGATCGCGCTAGCCAATTGCGCCACGGAGACAGTCCTGCTCCACTCTCACCACCATCAGAACATATCTTCAAAGCTATCAGCCCAAAGAAAAAAAAGCGGCCGCACACACCACCGGGTAGGGCTCGAAACTCCAACCTTTCGGTTAACAGCCGATCGCGCTAGCCAATTGCGCCACGGAGACAGTCGTGCTCATCTCTCACCACCATCAGAACATATCTTCAAGGCTATCAGCTCAAAGAAAAAAAAGCACCGCACCACCACCGGGTGGGCTCGAACCTCCAACTTTTCGGTTAACAGCCGATCGCGCTGGCCAATTGCGCCACGGAGACAGTCCTGCTCCACTCTCACCACAATTAGAACATATCTTCAAAGCTATCAGCCCAAAGAAAAAAAAAGCGCCGCACCACCACCGGGTGGGCTCGAACCTCCAACCTTTCGGTTAACAGCCGATCGCGCTAGCCAATTGCGCCACGGAGACTTTTTTTTTTTTTTTTTTTATTTATTGCCTGGCATGGACATTGTACAGGGCAATCATTGCACACACATATATTACAATACAAAGAAAAAGAAAAAAAAACAAGCATTGCCATCAGTCCCATTTGTACTGATGTTGTCCTCTTAAAAATACTTAAGGTTTGCCAGGGGTTCAAACCTTGACAACCATTCTGGCTCGATATCCTCTATTTTGCTACACTCAATGAATGCAGACATGCTTTGCCTGAAATAAATTACTGCTGGTTTTGCGTCCGGGTCGAAATGGTATCCGGCCATTCGTGCACGCCATATACAGTGGAGACCGGTCAACATCACTACATCGAATGGGACCCCATCATCATTTGTTACTGCGAGGTACCTTATTCCGTGTGGGTCTAGTGGAAAATCCTTCTTTATTGTCCTCTGTAATATGTCCCAAAAATGTACCCCTTCCCAACAATGCAAAAAAACATGGTCTATTGTTTCTGGTTTCTTACATATCAAGCAGTGTGACCCCCATAGTGTAAAAAAACCCCGTTCCTCTGTGAAAGTCTTTACTGATAGTGTTCCTGTGTGTAACTTGAAGAAAAAAGTTTTCACCCCTGTAGGTACCTGCATGTTTCTCACCCGCTTCAGTACGTTTTGTCCCGGTCTTCCACTGTATATGGCCCTGTACAATGGTACTGGCAAAACCATAGCACATACATCTCTGTACAATTCTTTTCTTCTAACACTTGCTAGATAATCTATCGAAAAGCGTACAGATAAAAAACGTACACTGTCTACCACTTCCTTGAGATACCCACGCAACGTCACGGGCCGGCTATCCGTAGTAACAACAAAATCTGGTAAGGCACTGCCTAACCTGAGCTGGCATACCGTACGTAAAAACGGATCCCTGACGTCACGGAAAAACAAAAATCTATTTACTACTTGTCTCACAAATAGGTGCGCCAAACCAAGACCTCCGTCCTTCACGCGCCTGAACAAGTTGGTCCGTCTGCACCTTTCCCATTTCGAGCCCCATATAAAAACTGCGAACACTCTGTGCAGCCTTTGCACGTTGATCCTTGAACAATGTAACACCTGCATCACATACCACAGTTTAGCGATAAAAAACATGTTGCACACAGTAGCCCTAGCGAAAACAGACAGGTTCATGCCTTTCCACCTGTCTGCTTTTTCCTTCGTCTCTTTTGTTTGACGCGACCAATACTCCTCGCTGCCGTTATAACATTCCAGGGGAACACCGAGGTACCTTGTCGGTGTTTCCGTCCAGTGCACATTCGCAAAAAGGTCCGGCTTTGAAGGCCACCTTCCGTGCCAAAGCCCAAGAGATTTCGCCCAGTTTACGCGGCTTCCTGTGACGCTACAAAAATGTTTCACAACACTTATCGTTTCCTCTACACTTTCTTTGTTCGTACAACACACCGCAATGTCGTCTGCATATGCCAGCAGCTTAACTTCCACTGCCGCCAAGCTGAAGCCACGAATTTTTTCATTTTCATTTATCGCTAAGCACATCGCTTCGATGTAAATACAAAACAAAAGTGGACTGAGGGGGCAGCCCTGACGCACAGAACGCATTACGTGAATGGGGGCCCCCAAAGACTTGTTAACAATTAAACGTGTTGTGCAGTTCTGGTACGCCAAGGCCACTCCCTCCTTGATGATGGAACCGACATTAATATGATCTAAGATGACAAACAAAATATCATGCGCAACACAATCAAAAGCTTTCTCCAGGTCTATCTGGAGCACAGCAACGCCAAGTGAATCTTCGTCACAACACTCTAGCACACACCGCATCTTGTGAATGTTTGAGCTAATGGTTCTGCCTTTGATTCCACAAGTTTGGTGCTCTCCAACAATTTCTTTAATGACACCTTGAAGTCGCGCTGCCAGAACCTTCATAAAAATCTTGTAGTCGACATTGGTCAGCGATATGGGCCTATACGATGTCACCAGTTTAAGTTTTTCCCCTTCGTCCGTTTTAGGAATTAATATCGTATGCGCTTTGCTGAAGGAGGGCGGCAGAGTTTTCCGTTCGTACGCCTCATTGAACAGCTCAGCTAACCCCGGGGACAGTTCTATTCTAAACGTCTTATACCATGCTGCGGTTAGGCCATCGGGTCCCGGTGACTTTCCGGGGTTCAGATGACCAATCGCGCGTTCCACTTCACCTTCCGTTATTCTGCCTTCTAAAAGCTTTTTTGTGTCGTCACTAAGCCGCGGCAAGCGCTTGAGAAACTCTTCTTTAAAACCATGTACATTCGCTTTTCGAATTGCAAAAAGTGACTGATAATACGCAACAAAGGCCCGTTCGATGCTTTCATTGTCGCTCGCGAGAGTCCCGTTGCAATAGACCTTATCGATGTGGTTTCGGCGTCCTTGCGCTTTTTCGAGACCAAGCGCCCTTTTTGTGGGCGTCTCACCCGCGGCAAGATCATTTGCGCGCGCGCGAACCCAGGCGCCTCGATAACGCTCTCTGTCATGCAGTTCTAATTTTTCCTTGACACTGCGCACCTCGTCTTTGCAAGTCCCAGGCTCCCGACTTTCTAGGGCTATCAGCTGCTGCAGTGTTTTCTTAAGACTTCTTTCTTTTATTTGCGCTTCGAATTTTAGCGTGCTCGATCTGTCAAGCGCTTTCATTTTCACCTTCTGCTTTAAACACTCCCATTTCTCTGCTACTGTTTCCGTTTTTTCCATAAGCACTTCATTAATGGTCTCGTGCACTGCTTCTAAAAATGGTTCATCTTTTAGTAACAATGCGTTCAGTTTCCATAAATCCCAGTTGAAAACCTTACGCTGTTTCTTCATGCCTATGCGACACACAACCAAACAGTGATCTGAAAACGACACTGGCTCAACCGAAAAATCGTGACACATAGGCAATACATCTAGGGATAGGTATATGCGGTCTAAACGTGCATGGCTATTGCCATGAAATCGCGTGTAGATCACTTCGCGATTTGCTGCCACACATTCATACACGTCTTCCAAGTCATTTTCGGTTATTAATTTGCCTAGCACGTCACTGCTTTTGTCACGAACGCCAGTGCTATTGACTCTATCGCGAGCCCTTAAAACACAGTTAAAATCACCTAACAAAACCACCCTCTTATTACACTTTGTCCACTGAAACAGGTTAGAAAAAAAACTGAGCACGCTCTTCTACACTATTCGGTGCGTATACGCATATAACTCTGAATTCAGTGGCACCATAAACAAAGTCACAATAAACAATTCTGCCCGACTGACATGAAAAAACACTTTGCACAAGAAGGCTTTGCAATTTTTTTACAAAAAGAACACAACCCGCGGACGTTCCTATCGAGTGGCTTACGACCGCGTAATATCGGTCAGTGAAACGGCGCACCATGCTCCCGGTCTCCTCCTCTCCGTCTACCTTAGTTTCCTGGACGGCTAGGACGTCTATGTCTTGGTCTGTGAGCAACCGATAGAGCTGACTTTGCCTACGCCTAGCCGCCAACCCTCTGACGTTAAGCGTAGCTATACTGAATGGCGGAGTTAATTCCATAGTGACTTGTTCGCTAAAGGAGTAGGCCCGGAGCATGGCGCTTACCCTTCACGACCAGCCCTCGGCTAGCCGCCTCCAGGACCATCCTGCTTCCCAGCGCTGTTTTCTTTTGCCTTGTCCTCCAGTCTCCGGTCGGTAGGGACTTTCGGCTTAGGTTTGAGACTACGCCGCCTCCCTTGCGGCGCCTTCGCAGGCGGCTCCTGGCTGCTGGTGGACGACGCCCCGTCCTGCTCTACCGAGTCGTCGAGTGGACGCTTTAGCGTGGCGCTGGTCACGCACATCTCGTCGTCGCTGTCCGCCGCCGTCTCTCCCTGACCCTCCGTTGTATCAGCTGTCCCCACTGGAACCACGTCCGTCTCGACCCGCTCAGGCTCGGCCGCTGACGGGGCGCTGGCCGGTGTAGTCGAAAGCTGGCGAGTCTCCGGAAACTTGGGTGTGTCTGCCTGCGCCGCCCCTCCAGTAGTCACAGGGACCACTGGGCTTCCGACCCCTTTGGCGGCGTCCTCTGCCTCGGCCGCGTCCATGACGTGATCAGCCATCGCCTCGTTCTTCGCTGGCCCCATTGCACTGGCGTACGTTCGAACGCAATCCGCCTCGACGTGTCCGAAGCGTTTGCACCGCGAGCAACGGGGAACCTTGCACTCTCGGCGGACGTGCCCTTTGCCTTGGCAGCGCAAGCATTGCATCGGCCGACCAGGCACAACCAGCAAGGCCAGCTCTCCATCGATCCTGATCTGGTGCGGAAGGTCTTCGACCCTGACGCCGCTTTTCAGCTTCAGGAGAGCTGTTCTCGTGGTCGAACACTTGTCGGCCATGCCCGGGACACGCCACCGCTCACGGCTCACCTCCACGACCTTGCCGAAAGCCGACAGCGCCGTCCGTACTTCTTCGTCGCTCACCCCGTGAAGCAGCCAGTGAATTCGTAGCCGCACCTGCTGGTCCTGTGGGTCGACGACGACGCAGCGCCGCCCCTTCACCTGCAGCTCCTTCAAGGCGAGCAGGCGTTTTGTGGGAGCGGCATCATTGAATGTCACCGCCCACAAGTGGTTAACCTGGTATGCACCGAGGCTTACCACATCCGGCAGCAGGCCCGTTGGCGTCAATGCGTCCCTGAAATCTTCGAACTTTATGGCCTTACGCTGTTTCTTCATGCCTATGCGACACACAACCAAACAGTGATCTGAAAACGACACTGGCTCAACCGAAAAATCGTGACACATAGGCAATACATCTAGGGATAGGTATATGCGGTCTAAACGTGCATGGCTATTGCCATGAAATCGCGTGTAGATCACTTCGCGATTTGCTGCCACACATTCATACACGTCTTCCAAGTCATTTTCGGTTATTAATTTGCCTAGCACGTCACTGCTTTTGTCACGAACGCCAGTGCTATTGACTCTATCGCGAGCCCTTAAAACACAGTTAAAATCACCTAACAAAACCACCCTCTTATCACACTTTGTCCACTGAAACAGGTTAGAAAAAAACTGAGCACGCTCTTCTACACTATTCGGTGCGTATACGCATATAACTCTGAATTCAGTGGCACCATAAACAAAGTCACAATAAACAATTCTGCCCGACTGACATGAAAAAACACTTTGCACAAGAAGGCTTTGCAATTTTTTTACAAAAAGAACACAACCCGCGGACGTTCCTATCGAGTGGCTTACGACCGCGTAATATCGGTCAGTGAAACGGCGCACCATGCTCCCGGTCTCCTCCTCTCCGTCTACCTTAGTTTCCTGGACGGCTAGGACGTCTATGTCTTGGTCTGTGAGCAACCGATAGAGCTGACTTTGCCTACGCCTAGCCGCCAACCCTCTGACGTTAAGCGTAGCTATACTGAATGGCGGAGTTAATTCCATAGTGACTTGTTCGCTAAAGGAGTAGGCCCGGAGCATGGCGCTTACCCTTCACGACCAGCCCTCGGCTAGCCGCCTCCAGGACCATCCTGCTTCCCAGCGCTGTTTTCTTTTGCCTTGTCCTCCAGTCTCCGGTCGGTAGGGACTTTCGGCTTAGGTTTGAGACTACGCCGCCTCCCTTGCGGCGCCTTCGCAGGCGGCTCCTGGCTGCTGGTGGACGACGCCCCGTCCTGCTCTACCGAGTCGTCGAGTGGACGCTTTAGCGTGGCGCTGGTCACGCACATCTCGTCGTCGCTGTCCGCCGCCGTCCTCTCCCTGACCCTCCGTTTATCAGCTGTCCCCACTGGAACCACGTCCGTCTCGACCCGCTCAGGCTCGGCCGCTGACGGGCGCTGGCCGGTGTAGTCGAAAGCTGGCGAGTCCCGGAACTGGGTGTTGTCTGCCTGCGCCGCCCCTCCAGTAGTCACAGGGACCACTGGCTTTCGACCCCTTTGGCGGCGTCCTCTGCCTCGGGGCCGCGCCATGACGTATCAGCCATCGCCTCGTTCTTCGCTGGCCCCAATTGCACCTGGCGTACGTTTCGAACGCAATCCGCCTCGACGTGTCCGAAGCGTTTGCACCGCGAGCAACGGGAACCTTGCACTCTCGGCGGACGTGCCCTTTGCCTTTTGCAGCGCAAGCATTGCATCGGCCGACCAGGCACACCGCAAAGTGCCAGCTCTCCATCGATCCTGATCTGGTGCGGAGAGGTCTTCGACCCTGACGCCGCTTTTCAGCTTCAGGAGAGCTGTTCTCGTGGTCGAACACTTGTCGGCCATGCCCGGGACACGCCACCGCTCACGGCTCACCTCCACGACCTTGCCGAAAGCCGACAGCGCCGTCCGTACTTCTTCGTCGCTCACCCCGTGAAGCAGCCAGTGAATTCGTAGCCGCACCTGCTGGTCCTGTGGGTCGACGACGACGCAGCGCCGCCCCTTCACCTGCAGCTCCTTCAAGGCGAGCAGGCGTTTTGTGGGAGCGGCATCATTGAATGTCACCGCCCACAAGTGGTTAACCTGGTATGCACCGAGGCTTACCACATCCGGCAGCAGGCCCGTTGGCGTCAATGCGTCCCTGAAATCTTCGACCTTGTATGGCCTCGCTCGTACATCACCGTGTAAAAACACGGTGTTGATAACAAGTCGTCCTTTTGGCATTTGCGGCAAAATAAACTGGTATTCGCTATCTCCGTTCCTGTTTCCGCGGCTAAGATTGGCCGCTGTCGCCGCTCCGCTGGAGCTCATGATCCTGCGATCCGTTCAGCACGACTGCCGGAAGCAGAATGATTGCGCCACGGAGACAGTCCTGCTCCACTCTCACCACCATCAGAACATATCTTCAAAGCTATCAGCCCAAAGAAAAAAAAGCGCCGCACCACCACCGGGTGGGCTCGAACCTCCACCTTTCGGTTAACAGCCGATCGCGCTAGCCAATTGCGCCACGGAGACAGTCTGCTCCACTCTCACCACAATTAGAACATATCTTCAAAGCTATCAGCCCAAAGAAAAAAAAGCGCCGTACCACCACTTGTGGGCTCGAACCTCCAACCTTTCGGTTAACAGCAGATCGCGCTAGCCAATTGCGCCACGGAGACAATCGTGCTCCACTCTCACCACCATCAGAACATAACTTCAAAGCTATCAGCGCAAAGAAAAAAAAGCGCCGCACCACCACCGGGTGGGCTCGAACCTCCAACCTTTCGGTTAACAGCCGATCGCGCAAGCCAATTTCGCCACGGAGACAGTCCTGCTCCACTCTCACCACCATCAGAACATATCTTCAAAGGTATCAGCCAAAGAAAAAAAAAGTGCCGCACCACCACTTGGTGGGCTCGAACCTCCGACTTTTAGGTTAACAGCCGATCGCGCTAGCCAATTGCGCCACGGAGACAGTCCTGCTCCACTCTCACCACCGTCAGAACATTTCTTCAGAGCTAGCAGCCCAAAGAAAAAAAAGCGCTGCACCACCACCGGGTGGGCTCGAACCTCCAACATTACGGTTAACCGCCGATCGCGCTAGCCAATTGCCCCACGGAGACAGTCGTGCTCCACTCTCACCATCGTCAGAACATTTATTCAGAGCTATCACCCCAAAGAAAAAAAAGCGCCGCACAACCACCGATTGGGCTCGAACCTCCAACCTTTCGGTTAACAGCCGATCGCGCTAGCCAATTGTACCACGAAGACTGTCCTGCTCCACTCTCACCACCATCAGAACATATCTTCAAAGCTATCAGCGCAAAGAAAAAAGCAAAACACCACTCCCGGAAGGGCTCGAACCTCCAACTTTTCGGTTAACAGCCGATCGCGCTGGCCAATTGCGCCACGGACAAAGTCCTGCTCCACTCTAACCACCGTCAGACCATTTCTTCAGAGCTATCACCCCAAAGAAAAAAAAGCGCCGCACCACCACCGGGTGGGCTCGAACCTCCAACCTTTCGGTTAACAGCCGATCGCGCTAGCCAATTGCCCCACGGAGACAGTCGTGCTCCACTCTCACCACCGTCAGAACATTTCTTCAGAGCTATCACCCCAAAGAAAAAAAAGCGCCGCACCACCACCGGCTGGGCTAGAACCTCCAACCTTTCGGTTAACAGCCGATCACGCTAGCCAATTGCGCCACGAAGACAGTCCTGCTCCACACTCACCACCATCTTGAACATTACTTCAAAGCTATTACCGCAAAGAAAAAAGCAACACACCACTCCCGGGAGGGCTCAAAACTCTAACCTTTCGGTTAACAGCCGATCGCGCTAGCCCATTGCGCCACGGAGACAGTCTTGCTCCACTCTCACCACCATCAGAACATATCTTCAAAGCTATCATCGCAAAGAAAAAAGCAACACACCACTCCCGGGAGGGCTCGAAACTCCAACCTTTCGGTCAACAGCCGATCGCGCTAGCCATTGCGCCACGGAGACAGTCTTGCTCATCTCTCACCACCATCAGACATATCTATCAAAGCTATCAGCCCACAGAAAAAAAAGCGCCGCACCACCACCAGGGAGGCTCGAACCTCCAACTTTTCGGTTAACAGCCGATCGCGCTAGCAAATTGCGCCACGGAGACAGTCCTGCTCCACTCTCACCACCATCAGAACATATCTTCAAAGCTATCAGCCCAAAGAAAAAAAAAGCGCCACACCACCACCGTGTGGGCTCGAACCTCCAACCTTTCGGTTAACAGCCGATCGCGCTAGCCCACTGCGCCACGGAGACACTCGTGCTCCACTCTCACCATCATCAGAACATATCTTCAAAGCTATCAGCGCAAAGGAAAAAAGCAACACACCACTCCCGGGAGGGCTCGAAACTCCAACCTTTTCGGTAACGCACGACTCGCGCTAGCCACTTGCGCCACGGAGCACAGTCCTTGCTCCACTCTACCACCATCAGAACATTTCTTCAAAGCTATCACCCAAAGAAAAAAAAGCGCCGCACCACCACCGGGTTGGGCTCGAACCTCCAACCTTTCGGTTACAGCCGATCGCGCTAGCCAATTGCGCCACGGAGACAGTCCTCCACTCTCACCACCAGCAGAACATATCTTCAAAGCTATCACCCCAAAGAAAAAAAAGCGCCACCCCGGTGGGCTCGAACCTCCAACCTTTCGGTTAAGACCGATCGCGCTAGCCAATTGCGCCACGGAGACGTCCTGCTCCACTCTCACCACCATCAGAACATATCTTCAAAGCTATCACCGCAAAGAAAAAAGCAACACCACCCCGGGAGGGCTCGAACTTCCAACCTTCCGGTTAACAGCCGATCACGCTAGCCAATTGCGCCACGGAGACAGTCCTGCTCCACTCTCACCACCATCAGAACATAACTTCAAAGCTATCAGCCCACAGAAAAAAAAGCGCCGCACCACCACCAGGAGAGCTCGAACCTCCAACTTTTCGGTTAACAGCCGATCGCGCTAGCCACTTGCGCCATGGAGACAGTCCTGCTCCACTCTCACCACCGTCAGAACATTTCTTCAGAGCTATCAGCCCAAAGAAAAAACAAGCGCTGCACCACCACCGGGTGGGCTCGAACCTCCAACCTTACGGTTAACAGCCGATCGCGCTAGCCAATTGCCCCACGGAGACAGTCGTGCTTCACTCTCACCATCGTCAGAACATTTCTTCAGAGCTATCACCCCAAAGAAAAAAAGCGCCACACCACCACCGGTTGGGCTCGAACCTCCATCCTTTCGGTTAACAGCCGATCGCGCTAGCCAATTGCGCCACGAGGACTGTCCTGCTACACTCTCACCACCATCAGAACATATCTTCAAAGATATTACCGCAAAGAAAAAAGCAACACACCACTTCTGGGAGGGCTCGAGACTCCAACCTTTCGGTTAACAGCCGATCGCGCTAGCCTATTGCGCCAAGGAGGCAGTCTTGCTCCACTCTCACAATCATCAAAACATATCTTCAAAGCTATGAGCGCAAAGAAAAAAAGCGCTGCACCACCACCGGGTGGGCTCGAACCTCCAAGCTTTCGGTTAACAGCAGATCGCGCTAGCCAATTGCGCCACGGAGACAGTCGTGCTCCACTCTCACCACCATCAGAACGTATCTTCAAAGCTATCAGCGCAAAGAAAAAAGCAAAATACCACTCCCGGGAGGGCTCGAACCTCCAACTTTTCGGTTAACAGCCGATCGCGCTGGCCAATTGCGCCACGGAGAAAGTCCCGCTCAACTCTCACCACAATTAGAACATATCTTGAAAGCTATCAGCCCAAAAAAAAAGGTGCCGCACCACCACCGGGTGGGCTCGAACCTCCAACTTTTCGGTTAACAGCCGATCGCGCTAGCCAATTGCGCACGGGGACCGTCCTGCTCCACTCTTACCACCGTCAGATCATTTCTTCAGAGCTATCACCCCAAAGAAAAAAAAGCGCCGCACCACCACCGGGTGGGCTCGAACCTCCAACTTTTCGGTTAACAGCCGATCGCGCTGGCCAATTGCGCCACGGACAAAGTCCTGCTCCACTCTAACCACCGTCAGACCATTTATTCAGAGCTATCACCCCAAAGAAAAAAAAGCGCCGCACCACCACCGGTTGGGCTAGAACCTCCAACCTTTCGGTTAACAGCCGATCGCGCTAGCCAATTGCGCCACGAAGACAGTCCTGCTCCACTCTCACCACCATCAGAACATATCTTCAAAGCTATTACCGCAAAGAAATAAGCAACACACCACTCCCGGGAGGGCTCAAAACTCAACCTTTCGGTTAACAGCAAATCG
>NW_023609563.1:0-19185 GCF_013339725.1 Rhipicephalus microplus | reverse complement strand
TAGTGCGTATGCTCCACTACAATATATAATATATATATATATATATATATATATATATATATAATATATATAATATATATACGCGCCGCACCACCACCGGGTGGGCTCGAACCTCCAAGCTTTCGGTTAACAGCCGATGGCACTAGCCAACTGCGCCACAGAGACAGTCGTGCTCTACTCTCACCACCATCAGAACATATCTTCAAAGCTATCAGCGCAAAGAAAGAAAAGCGCCGCACCACCACCGGGTGAGCTTGAACCTCCGACCTTTCGGTTAACAGCCGATCGGGCTAGCCATTTGCGCCACAGAGACAGTCCTGCTCCACTCTCAACACCATCGGAACATATCTTCAAAGCTATTTGCCCACAGAAAAAAAAGCGCCGCACCACCACCGGGTGGGCTCGAACTTCCAACCTTTCGGTTAACAGCCGATCGCGCTAGCCTATTGTGCCACGGAGACAGTAGTGTTCCACTCTCACCACCGTCAGAACATATCTTCAAAGTTATCAGCGCAAAGAAAAAAGCAACACACCTGTCGGGAGGGCTCAAAACCCACCTTTCGGTTAACAGCCGATGGCGCTAGCCAATTGCGCCACGGAGACAGTCCTGCTCCACTCTCACCACCATCAGAACATAACTTCAAAGCTATCAGCCCAAAGAAAAAAAAGCGCCGCACCACCACCAGGTTGGCTCCAAACTCTAACCTTTCGGTTAAAAGCCGATCGCGCTAGCCAATTGCGCCACGGAGACAGTTCTGCTCCACTCTCACCACCATCAGAACATATCTTCAAAGCTATCAGCCCAATAAAAAGCGCCGCACCACCACCGGGTGGGCTCGAACCTCCAACTTTTCGGTTAACAGCCGATCGCGCAAGCCGATTGCGGCACGGAGACAGTCCTGCTCCACTCTCACCACCATCAGAACTTATCTTCAATAATTGATTTGATTGATGTGGGGTTAACGTCCCAAAGGCACCATATGATTATGATAGACACCGTAGTGGAGGGCTCCGGAAATTTCGACCACCTGGGGTTCTTTAACGTGCGCCCAAATCTGAGCACACGGGCCTACAACATTTACGCCTCCATCGGAAATGCAGCCGCCGCAGAACATATCTTCAAAGCTATCAGCCCACAGAAAAAAAGCGCCACACCACCATCGGGTTGGCTTGAACCTCCAACCTTTTCGGCTAACAGCTGATCGCGCTAGCCAATTGCGCCACGGAGACATTCGTGCTCCACTCTCACCACCCTCAGAACATATCTTCAAAGCTATCAGCCCAAAGACAAAAAGCGCCGCACCACCACCGGGTGGGCTTGAACCCTCCAACCTTTCGGTTAAGAGCCGATGCCGCTAGCCATTTGCGCCACGGAGACCGTCGTGCTCCACTCTCACCACCGTCAGAACATTCCATCAGAGCTATCAGCCCAAAGAAAAAAAAAGCGCCGCGCCACCACCGGGTGGGCTTGAACCTCCAACTTTGCGGTTAACAGCCGATCACGCTAGCCAATTGCGCCACGGAGACAGTCGTGCCCCACTTTCAACCACCATCAGAACATATCTTTAAAGCTATCAGCGCAAAGAAAAAAGCAACACACCACTCCCGGGAGGGCTCTGAAACTCCATCCTTTCGGTTAACAGCCGATCGCGCTAGCTAATTGCGCCACGGAGACAATCCTGCTCCACTCTCACCACCATCAGAACATAACTTCAAAGCTAATCAGCCCAAAGAAAAAAAAGGGCCGCACCCTACCGGGTGGGCTCGAAACCCAACCTTTCGGTTAACAGCCGATCGCGCTAACCAATTGCGCCACGGGGACAGTTCTGCTCCACTCTCACCACCATCAGAACATATCTTCAAAGCTATCAGCGCAAAGAAAAAAGCAACACACCCCTCCCGGAAAGGGCTCGAACCTCCAACTTTTCGGTGAACAGCCGATCGCGCTAGCCAATTGCGCCACGGAGACATTCCTGCGCCACTCTCACCCCCGTCAGAACATTTCCTTCAGAGCGTATCAGCCCAAAGAAAAAAAGCGCCGCACCATCACCGGGTGGGCTCGAAACTCCAACCTTTCGGTTAACAGCCGAGCGCGCTAGCCAGTTGCGCCACGGAGACTGTCCTGCTCCACTCTCACCACCATCAGAACATATCTTCAAAGCTATCAGCCCACAGAAAAAAAAAGCGCCGCACCACCACTAGGTGGCTCGAACCTCCAACCTTTCGGTTAACAGCCGATCGCGCTAGCCAATTGCGCCACGGAGACCGTCGTGCTCCACTCTCACCACCGTCAGAACAAAGCTTCAAAGCTATCAGCGCAAAGAAAAAAGCAACACACCACTCCCGGGAGGGCTCGAAACTCCAAGCTTTCGGTTAACAGCCGATCGCGCTAGCCAATTGTGCCACGGAGACAGTCCTGCTCCACTCTCACCACCAGTAGAACATATCGTCAAAGCTATCAGCCCAAAGAAAAAAAGCGCCGCACCACCACCGGGTGGGCTCGAACCTCCAACCTTTCGGTTAACAGCCGATCGCGCTAGCGATTGCGCCACGGAGACAGTCGTGCGCCAATTTCACCACCATCAGAACATATCTTCAAAGCTATCAGCCCAAAGAAAAAAAAGCGCCGCACCACCACCGGGTGGGCTCGAACCTCCAACATTTCGGTTAACAGCCGATCGCCGCTAGCCAATTGCGCCACGGAGACAGTTCTGCTCCACTCTCACCACCATCAGAACATATCTTCAACGCTACTCAGCCCAAAGAAAAAAAGCGGCCGCACCACCCACCGGGTGGGCTCGAACCTCCAAACTTTCGGTTAACAGCCGATCGCCGCTAGCCAAGGGCGCCACGGAGACAGTCGCTGCTCCACTCTCACCACCGTCAAGAACAAAGCTCAAAGACTATCAGGCCAAAGAAAAAAGAAAACCACACTCCCGGGTAGGGCTCGAAACTCCAAAGCTTTCGGTTAACAGCCGATCGCGGCTAGCCAATTCTGCCACGGAGACCAGTCCGACTTCCACTCTCACCACCAGTCTTAGCATATCGTCAAAGCTATCAGCCAAAGAAAAAAAAGCGCCGCACCACCACCGGGTGGGCTCGAACCTCAAACCTTTCGGTTAACAGCCGATCGCGCTAGCGAATTGCGCCACGGAGACAGTCGTGCTCCAATTTCACCACCATCAGAACATATCTTCAAAGCTATCAGCCCAAGAAAAAAAAGCGCCGCACCACCACCGGGTGGGCTCGAGCCTCCAACCTTTCGGTTAACAGCCGATCGCGCTAGCCAATTGCGCCACGGAGACAGTTCTGCTCCACTCTCACCACCATCAGAACATATCTTCAAAGCTATCAGCCCAAAGAAAAAAAAGCGCCGCACCACCACCGGGTGGGCTCGAACCTCCAAACTTTCGGTTAACAGCCGATCGCGCTAGCCAAGTGCGCCACGGAGACAGTCGTGCTCCACTCTCACCACCATCAGAACATATCTTCAAAGCCATCAGCCAAAGAAAAATAAGCGCCGCACCACCACCGGGTGGGCTCGAACCTCCAACGTTTCGATTTAATAGCGATCGCGCTAGCCATTTGCGCCACGAGAGACAGTCTGCTCCACTCTCACCACCATCAGAACGATATCTTCAAAGCTATCAGCGCAAAGAAAAAAGAGCGCCGCACCACCACCGGGTGGGCTCGAACCTCCGACCTTTCGGTTAACAGCGCGATCGCGTCTAGCCCAAGTGCGCCACTGGGAGACTGTCCTGCTCCACTCTCACCACCATCAGAACATATCTTCAAAGCTAGCAGCCACATAAAAACAAAAGAGCGCCGGGCACACACCACTAGGTGGGCTCGAACCTCCAACCTTTCGGTTAACAGCCCGATCGCGCTAGCCAATTGCGCCCACGGAGACCGTCGTGTGCGTCCACTCATCACCACCGTCAGAACAAAGCTTCAAAGCTATCAGCGCAAAGAAAAAAGCAACACAACCACTCCCGGGAGGGCTCGAACCTCCAAGCTTTCGGTTAACAGCCGATGGCGCTAGCCAAATGCGCCACATGAAACAGTCGTGCTCCACTCTCACCACCATCAGAACATTTCTTCAGAGCTATTACCCCAAAGAAAAAAAAGCGCCACACCACCACCGGGTGGGCTCGAACCTCCTACCTTTCGGTTAACAGCCGATCGCGCTAGCCATTGCGCCACGGAGACAGTCGTGCTCCACTCTCACCACCGCCAGAACATATCTTCAAAGCTATCAGCGCAAAAAAAAGAAAAAGCGCCACAACCACCACCGGGTGGGCTCGAACCTCCACTTTTCGGTTAACAGCCGATCGCGCAAGCCGATTGCGGCACGGAGACAGTCCTGCTCCACTCTCACCACCATCAGAACATATCTTCAAAGCTATCAGCCACAGAAAAAAAAAGCGCCACACCACCATCGGGTGGCTCGAACCTCCAACCTTTCGGCTAGCAGCTGATTGCGCTAGAAAATTGCGCCACGGAGACAGTCGTGCTCCACTCTCACCACCCTCAGAACATATCTTCAAAGCTATCAGCCCAAAGAAAAAAAGCGCCGCACCACCACCGGGTGGGCTCGAACCTCCAACCTTTCGGTTAAGAGCCGATGCCGCTAGCCATTTGCGCCACGGAGACAGTCGTGCTCCACTCTCACCACCGTCAGAACATTTCTTCAGAGCTATCAGCCCAAAGAAAAAAAAGCGCCGCGCCACCACCGGGTGGGCTTGAACCTCCAACCTTGCGGTTAACAGCCGATCACGCTAGCCAATTGCGCCACGGAGACAGTCGTGCCCCACTTTCACCACCATCAGAACATATCTTTAAAGCTATCAGCGCAAAGAAAAAAGCAACACACCACTCCCGGGAAGGCTCGAAACTTCATCCTTTCGGTTAACAGCCGATCGCGCTAGCTAATTGCGCTACGGAGACAATCCTCCTCCACTCTCACCACCATCAGAACATAACTTCAAAGCTATCAGCCCAAAGAAAAAAAAGCGCCGCACAACCACCGGGTGGGCTCGAACCTCCAACTTTTCGGTTTAGAGCCGATCGCGCTAGCCAATTGCGCCACGGAGACAGTCGTACTCCACTCTCACCACCATCAGAACATATCTTCAAAGCTATCAGCGCAAAGAAAAAAAAGCGCCGCACCACCACCGGGAGGGCTCGAACCTCCGACCTTTCGGTTAACAGCCGATCGTGCTAGCCAATTGCGCCACGGAGACAGTCCTGCTCCACTCTCACCACCATCAGAACATATCTTAAAGCTATCAGCCCAGTCAGTCAGTCAAGAACTTTAATATATGGTCCTGAGGAGTTTAAGAGCCACCAGGGTGCCCACGTGGGACATCCTAGCAGCCGCTACCGTAGGCGACGCCCGAGTCGGGGCGGGAACGTGGTGGCGTTCCGCCAGTTCTTGGGCCCTCTGGACTGCCTTAAGTTGGTTTCGGAGATTGGGGCTCCTGAGTGCCTCCTCCCAGTCGGACTCACTGGTGAGAGGTCCCTGAGGTAACGCGGGACATTGCCAGAGCATGTGCGCGAGTGAACAGTACACTTCTGTGCAATCTGGGCACTGTGAATTTATGTCTGAGTTATAATGGCTGAGTCGGCCCCGTGATGGGTACGATCTCGTTTGTAACATTCTAAAGGCTACTTCTTGCGCGCGTTCTAGTTTTGAATGGGGTAAAGGGTATCGGCTTCTGTTGTGTCGGTAGTGGGAGGTAATTCATGGAAGGTGAGTAGTGGTCATTAAACTGCACGTCTGGGCCCAGCTCTTCGGTGGCTGATTGATCGTCACGGCGGGTCAGTTCTCGTGCTCGATCATGAGCCATTTCGTTGAGGTTGGGTTGTTGTGGGTGAACGTCTTTGCCCATGTGGGCAGGGAACCAAGAGAGGTAGTGCGAGCCCGTATATTTCCGTGTTTGTAAAATGCGGGCTGCTTCTGGAGCGATGTTGCCGGTTCGTAAGCCCGAATGGCGGCGCGAGAGTCTGTGAAGACATTAGTGAGTGAGGGGTCGGTCATCGCTAAAGCTATAGCAACTTGTTCGGCTATGGCGCTTGTTGATAGCCTAACCGAGGCGGCTGAGCGTAGGGCTCCGTCGCCATCTACTACCGCGAGTGCGAAAGAGGAGGAGTTACCGTATTGCGCTGCGTCGACGAATGCGGTAGAGTTGCGATTCGCGGCGGTACGGTTTAGGATCGCGCGAGCGCGGGCCAGCCGTCTGCCTTCGTTGTGTTGTGGGTGGACATTTCGCGGAAATGGGGTTACCATGTAAGTAGCTCGGACAACTCTGGGGAGGGTTACTGCGCGTTCAAGGCAGGGGTGTGGGGACATGCCGGCCTCGCTTAGAAGTCGGCGGCCTGCCTTGGAGGAGGAGAGGCGGATCACTTGGGCCGTGGTCTGGGCCTCGATCACTTCATCGATGCCGTTGTGCATGCCTAGTTGGTCGAGACGGGAAGTGCTCGTGTTTTGAGGCAAACCAAGGACTTGTTTAATGCTTTTGCGCATGAGTGTGTTTAGTTTCGTCTTTTCTACCTTCGTCCAGTTGTGGGCAGAGGCGACGTAATTGATGTGACTCATTAGGAACGCGTGGTATATGCGCAGAAGGTTGGCCTCTCCAAGGCCTCGTCTACGACCCGAGACTCGCTGAATGAGTCGGAGCATGTTCTCTGTTTTTTGCTGTGATATGTTAATTGTTCTTGCATGACAGCCAGTGGCCTCGACGAGGAGCCGAGAATGCGTATGGAGTCCACTCGGGGTATTCGCTGCCCATCTTTGGCGTGTAGCGCTATGGGTAGATCACCTAAGGGTGTTAAGTTACGAACGCCTTGGCGAGATTGCCGGTACAGTAGCAACTCTGATTTGGTGGGCGACAAACGAAGTCCAGTGGTTTTTTAAGTAGGCTTCTGTGGTATCGAGAGCAGTTTGAAGGGCTATCAGCCCACAGAAAAAAAAGCGCCGCATCACAAGCAGGTGGGCTCGAACCTCCAACCTTTCGGTTAACAGTCGATCGCGCTAGCCATTGCGCCACGGAGACAGTCGTGCTCCACTCTCACCACCGTCAGAACATTCAAAGCTATCAGCGCAAAGAAAAAAGCAACACACCACTCCCGGGAGGGCTCGAAACTCCACCCTTTCGGTTAACAGCCGATTGCGCTAGCCAATTGCGCCACGGAGACAGTCCTGCTCCACTCTCACCACCATCAGAACATAACTTCAAAGCTATCAGCCCAAAGAAAAAAAAGCGCCGCACCACCACCGGGTTGGCTCCAAACTCCAACCTTTCGGTTAACAGCCGATCGCGCTAGCCAATTGCGCCACGGAGACAGTTCTGCTCCACTCTCACCACCATCAGAACATATCTTCAAAGCTATCAGCCCAAAGAAAAAAAAAGCGCCGCACCACCACCGCGTGGGCTCGAACCTCCAAGCTTTCGGTTAACAGCCGATGGCGCTAGCCAACTGCGCCACAGAGACAGTCGTGCTCCACTCTCACCACCATCAGAACATATCTTCAAAGCTATCAGCGCAAAGAAAAAAAAGCGCCGCACCACCACCGGGTGGGCTCGAACCTCCAACTTTTCGGTTAACAGCCGATCGCGCAAGCCGATTGCGGCACGGAGACAGTCCTGCTCCACTCTCACCACCATCAGAACATATCTTCAATAATTGATTTGATTGATACGTGGGGTTTAACGTCCCAAAAGCACCATATGATTATGAGAGACGCCGTAGTGGAGGGCTCCGAAAATTTCGACCACCTGGCGTTCTTTAACGTGCGCCCAAATCAGAGCACACGGGCCTACAACATTTCCGCCTCCATCGGAAATGCAGCCGCCGCAGAACATATCATCAAAGCTATCAGCCCACAGAAAAAAAAAGCGCCACACCACCATCGGATGGGCTCGAACCTTCAACCTTTCGGCTAAGAGCCGATGCCGCAAGCCATTTGCGCCAAGGAGACAGTCGTGCTCCACTCTCACCACCGTCAGAACATTCCATCAGAGCTATCAGCCCAAAGAAAAAAAAGCGCCGCGCCACCACCGGGTGGGCTTGAACCTCCAACCTTGCGGTTAACAGCCGATCACGCTAGCCAATTGCGCCACGGAGACAGTCGCGCCCCACTTTCACCACCATCAGAACATATCTTTAAAGCTATCAGTGCAAAGAAAGCGCCACAACACCACCGGGTGGGCTCGAACCTCCAACTTTTCGGTTAACAGCCGATCGCGCAAGCCGATTGCGGCACGGAGACAGTCCTGCTCCACTCTCACCACCATCAGAACATATCTTCAAAGCTATCAGCCCACAGAAAAAAAAGCGCCACACCACCATCGGGTGGGCTCGAACCTCCAACCTTTCGGCTAACAGCTGATCGCGCTAGCCAATTGCGCCACGGAGACAGTCGTGCTCCACTCTCACCACCCTCAGAACATATCTTCAAAGCTATCAGCCCAAAGAAAAAAAAGCGCCGCACCACCACCGGGTGGGCTCGAACCTCCAACCTTTCGGTTAAGAGCCGATGCCGCTAGCCATTTGCGCCACGGAGACAGTCGTGCCCCACTTTCACCACCATCAGAACATATCTTCAAAGTTATCAGCGCAAAGAAAAAAGCATAACACCTGTCCCGGGAGGGCTCGAAACCCCACCCTTTCGGTTAACAGCCGATGGCGCTAGCCAATTGCGCCACGGAGACAGTCCTGCTCCACTCTCACCACCATCAGAACATAACTTCAAAGCTATCAGCCCAAAGAAAAAAAAGCGCCGCACCACCACCAGGTTGGCTCCAAACTCTAACCTTTCGGTTAAAAGCCGATCGCGCTAGCCAATTGCGCCACGGAGACAGTTCTGCTCCACTCTCACCACCATCAGAACATATCTTCAAAGCTATCAGCCCAATAAAAAGCGCCGCACCACCACCGGGTGGGCTCGAACCTCCAACTTTTCGGTTAACAGCCGATCGCGCAAGCCGATTGCGGCACGGAGACAGTCCTGCTCCACTCTCACCACCATCAGAACTTATCTTCAATAATTGATTTGATTGATGTGGGGTTTAACGTCCCAAAGGCACCATATGATTATGATAGACACCGTAGTGGAGGGCTCCGGAAATTTCGACCACCTGGGGTTCTTTAACGTGCGCCCAAATCTGAGCACACGGGCCTACAACATTTACGCCTCCATCGGAAATGCAGCCGCCGCAGAACATATCTTCAAAGCTATCAGCCCACAGAAAAAAAAGCGCCACACCACCATCGGGTTGGCTTGAACCTCCAACCTTTCGGCTAACAGCTGATCGCGCTAGCCAATTGCGCCACGGAGACAGTCGTGCTCCACTCTCACCACCCTCAGAACATATCTTCAAAGCTATCAGCCCAAAGACAAAAAAGCGCCGCACCACCACCGGGTGGGCTTGAACCTCCAACCTTTCGGTTAAGAGCCGATGCCGCTAGCCATTTGCGCCACGGAGACAGTCGTGCTCCACTCTCACCACCGTCAGAACATTCCATCAGAGCTATCAGCCCAAGAAAAAAAAAGCGCCGCGCCACCACCGGGTGGGCTTGAACCTCCAACTTTGCGGTTAACAGCCGATCACGCTAGCCAATTGCGCCACGGAGACAGTCGTGCCCCACTTTCACCACCATCAGAACATATCTTTAAAGCTATCAGCGCAAAGAAAAAAGCAACACACCACTCCCGGGAGGGCTCGAAACTCCATCCTTTCGGTTAACAGCCGATCGCGCTAGCTAATTGCGCCACGGAGACAATCCTGCTCCACTCTCACCACCATCAGAACATAACTTCAAAGCTATCAGCCCAAAGAAAAAAAAGGGCCGCACCACTACCGGGTGGGCTCGAAACTCCAACCTTTCAGTTAACAGCCGATCGCGCTAACCAATTGCGCCACGGGGACAGTTCTGCTCCACTCTCACCACCATCAGAACATATCTTCAAAGCTATCAGCGCAAAGAAAAAAGCAACACACCCCTCCCGGAAAGGGCTCGAACCTCCAACTTTTCGGTGAACAGCCGATCGCGCTAGCCAATTGCGCCACGGAGACATTCCTGCGCCACTCTCACCCCCGTCAGAACATTTCTTCAGAGCTATCAGCCCAAAGAAAAAAAGCGCCGCACCATCACCGGGTGGGCTCGAAACTCCAACCTTTCGGTTAACAGCCGAGCGCGCTAGCCAGTTGCGCCACGGAGACTGTCCTGCTCCACTCTCACCACCATCAGAACATATCTTCAAAGCTATCAGCCCACAGAAAAAAAAGCGCCGCACCACCACTAGGTGGGCTCGAACCTCCAACCTTTCGGTTAACAGCCGATCGCGCTAGCCAATTGCGCCACGGAGACCGTCGTGCTCCACTCTCACCACCGTCAGAACAAAGCTTCAAAGCTATCAGCGCAAAGAAAAAAGCAACACACCACTCCCGGGAGGGCTCGAAACTCCAAGCTTTCGGTTAACAGCCGATCGCGCTAGCCAATTGTGCCACGGAGACAGTCCGGCTCCACTCTCACCACCAGTAGAACATATCGTCAAAGCTATCAGCCCAAAGAAAAAAAAGCGCCGCACCACCACCGGGTGGGCTGGAACCTCAAACCTTTCGGTTAACAGCCGATCGCGCTAGCGAATTGCGCCACGGAGACAGTAGTGCTCCAATTTCACCACCATCAGCAACATATCTTCAAAGCTATCAGCCCAAAGAAAAAAAAGCGCCGCACCACCACCGGGTGGGCTCGAACCTCCAACCTTTCGGTTAACAGCCGATCGCGCTAGCCAATTGCGCCACGGAGACAGTTCTGCTCCACTCTCACCACCATCAGAACATATCTTCAAAGCTATCAGCCCAAAGAAAAAAAAGCGCCGCACCACCACCGGGTGGGCTCGAACCTCCAAACTTTCGGTTAACAGCCGATCGCGATAGCCAAGTGCGCCACGGAGACAGTCGTGCTCCACTCTCACCACCGTCAGAACAAAGCTTCAAAGCTATCAGCGCAAAGAAAAAAGCAACACACCACTCCCGGGAGGGCTCGAAACTCCAAGCTTTCGGTTAACAGCCGATCGCGCTAGCCAATTCTGCCACGGAGACAGTCCGACTCCACTCTCACCACCAGTAGAACATATCGTCAAAGCTATCAGCCCAAAGAAAAAAAAGCGCCGCACCACCACCGGGTGGGCTCGAACCTCAAACCTTTCGGTTAACAGCCGATCGCGCTAGCGAATTGCGCCACGGAGACAGTCGTGCTCCACTCTCACCACCATCAGAACATATCTTCAAAGCTATCAGCCCAAAGAAAAAAAAGCGCCGCACCACCACCGGGTGGGCTCGAGCCTCCAACCTTTCGGTTAACAGCCGATCGCGCTAGCCAATTGCGCCACGGAGACAGTCTGCTCCACTCTCACCACCATCAGAACATATCTTCAAAGCTATCAGCCCAAAGAAAAAAAAGCGCCGCACCACCACCGGGTGGGCTCGAACCTCCAAACTTTCGGTTAACAGCCGATCGCGCTAGCCAAGTGCGCCACGGAGACAGTCTTGCTCCACTCTCACCACCATCAGAACATATCTTCAAAGCTATCAGCCCAAAGAAAAATAAGCGCCGCACCACCACCGGGTGGGCTCGAACCTCCAACGTTTCGATTTAGAGCCGATCGCGCTAGCCATTTGCGCCACAGAGACAGTCGTGCTCCACTCTCACCACCATCAGAACATATCTTCAAAGCTATCAGCGCAAAGAAGAAAGAGCACCGCACCACCACCGGGTGGGCTCGAACCTCCGACCTTTCGGTTAACAGCCGATCGCGCTAGCCAAGTGCGCCACGGAGACTGTCCTGCTCCACTCTCACCACCATCAGAACATATCTTCAAAGCTATCAGCCCACAGAAAAAAAAGCGCCGCACCACCACTAGGTGGGCTCGAACCTCCAACCTTTCGGTTAACAGCCGATCGCGCTAGCCAATTGCGCCACGGAGACCGTCGTGCTCCACTCTCACCACCGTCAGAACAAAGCTTCAAAGCTATCAGCGCAAAAAAAAAAGCAACACACCACTCCCGGGAGGGCTCGAAACTCCAAGCTTTCGGTTAACAGCCGATCGCGCTAGCCAATTGTGCCACGGAGACAGTCCGGCTCCACTCTCACCACCAGTAGAACATATCGTCAAAGCTATCAGCCCAAAGAAAAAAAAGCGCCGCACCACCACCGGGTGGGCTCGAACCTCAAACCTTTCGGTTAACAGCCGATCGCGCTAGCGAATTGCGCCACGGAGACAGTCGTGCTCCAATCTCACCACCATCAGAACATATCTTCAAAGCTATCAGCCCAAAGAAAAAAAAGCGCCGCACCACCACCTGGGTGGGCTCGAACCTCCAACCTTTCGGTTAACAGCCGATCGCGCTAGCCAGATGCGCCACGGAGACAGTTCTGCTCCACTCTCACCACCATCAGAACATATCTTCAAAGCTATCAGCCCAAAGAAAAAAAGCGCCGCACCACCACCGGGTGGCCTCGAACCTCCAAGCTTTCGGTTAACAGCCGATGGCGCTAGCCAAATGCGCCACAGAACAGTCGTGCTCCACTCTCACCCCCATCAGAACATTTCTTCAGAGCTATACCCCAAAGAAAAAAAAGCGCCAGCACCACCACCGGGTGGGCTCGAACCTCCTACCTTTCGGTTAACAGCCGATCGCGCTAGCCAATTGCGCCACGGAGACAGTCGTGCTCCACTCTCACCACCGCCAGAACATATCTTCAAAGCTATCAGCGCAAAAAAAAGCGCCACACCACCACCGGGTGGGCTCGAACCTCCAACTTTTCGGTTAACAGCCGATCGCGCAAGCCGATTGCGGCACGGAGACAGTCCTGCTCCACTCTCACCACCATCAGAACATATCTTCAAAGCTATCAGCCCACAGAAAAAAAAGCGCCACACCACCATCGGGTGGGCTCGAACCTCCAACCTTTCGGCTAACAGCTGATCGCGCTAGCCAATTGCGCCACGGAGACAGTCGTGCTCCACTCTCACCACCCTCAGAACATATCTTCAAAGCTATCAGCCCAAAGAAAAAAAGCGCCGCACCACCACCGGGTGGGCTCGAACCTCCAACCTTTCGGTTAAGAGCCGATGCCGCTAGCCATTTGCGCCACGGAGACAGTCGTGCTCCACTCTCACCACCGTCAGAACATTTCTTCAGAGCTATCAGCCCAAAGAAAAAAAAGCGCCGCGCCACCACCGGGTGGGCTTGAACCTCCAACCTTGCGGTTAACAGCCGATCACGCTAGCCAATTGCGCCACGGAGACAGTCGTGCCCCACTTTCACCACCATCAGAACATATCTTTAAAGCTATCAGCGCAAAGAAAAAAGCAACACACCACTCCCGGGAGGGCTCGAAACTTCATCCTTTCGGTTAACAGCCGATCGCGCTAGCTAATTGCGCCTACGGAGACAATCCTGCTCCACTCTCACCACCATCAGAACATAACTTCAAAGCTATCAGCCCAAAGAAAAAAAAAAGCGCCGCACAACCACCGGGTGGGCTCGAACCTCCAACTTTTCGGTTTAGAGCCGATCGCGCTAGCCAATTGCGCCACGGAGACAGTCGTACTCCACTCTCACCACCATCAGAACATATCTTCAAAGCTATCAGCGCAAAGAAAAAAAAGCGCCGCACCACCACCGGGAGGGCTCGAACCTCCGACCTTTCGGTTAACAGCCGATCGTGCTAGCCAATTGCGCCACGGAGACAGTCCTGCTCCACTCTCACCACCATCAGAACATATCTTTAAAGCTATCAGCCCACAGAAAAAAAAGCGCCGCATCACAAGCAGGTGGGCTCGAACCTCCAACCTTTCGGTTAACAGTCGATCGCGCTAGCCAATTGCGCCACGGAGACAGTCGTGCTCCACTCTCACCACCGTCAGAACATTCAAAGCTATCAGCGCAAAGAAAAAAGCAACACACCACTCCCGGGAGGGCTCGAAACTCCACCCTTTCGGTTAACAGCCGATTGCGCTAGCATTGCTCCACGGAGACAGTCCTGCTCCACTCTCACCACCATCAGAACATAACTTCAAAGCTATCAGCCCAAAGAAAAAAAAGCGCCGCACCACCACCGGGTTGGCTCCAAACTCCAACCTTTCGGTTAACAGCCGATCGCGCTAGCCAATTGCGCCACGGAGACAGTTCTGCTCCACTCTCACCACCATCAGAACATATCTTCAAAGCTATCAGCCCAAAGAAAAAAAAGCGCCGCACCACCACCGGGTGGGCTCGAACCTCCAAGCTTTCGGTTAACAGCCGATGGCGCTAGCCAACTGCGCCACAGAGACAGTCGTGCTCCACTCTCACCACCATCAGAACATATCTTCAAAGCTATCAGCGCAAAGAAAAAAAGCGCCGCACCACCACCGGGTGGGCTCGAACCTCCAACTTTTCGGTTAACAGCCGATCGCGCAAGCCGATTGCGGCACGGAGACAGTCCTGCTCCACTCTCACCACCATCAGAACATATCTTCAATAATTGATTTGATTGATACGTGGGGTTTAACGTCCCAAAAGCACCATATGATTATGAGAGACGCCGTAGTGGAGGGCTCCGAAAATTTCGACCACCTGGCGTTCTTTAACGTGCGCCCAAATCAGAGCACACGGGCCTACAACATTTCCGCCTGCATCGGAAATGCAGCCGCCCGCAGAACATATCATCAAAGCTATCAGCCCACAGAAAAAAAAGCGCCACACCACCATCGGATGGGCTCGAACCTTCAACCTTTCGGCTAAGAGCCGATGCCGCAAGCCATTTGCGCCAAGGAGACAGTCGTGCTCCACTCTCACCACCGTCAGAACATTCCATCAGAGCTATCAGCCCAAAGAAAAAAAAGCGCCGCGCCACCACCGGGTGGGCTTGAACCTCCAACCTTGCGGTTAACAGCCGATCACGCTAGCCAATTGCGCCACGGAGACAGTCGCGCCCCACTTTCACCACCATCAGAACATATCTTTAAAGCTATCAGTGCAAAGAAAGCGCCACAACACCACCGGGTGGGCTCGAACCTCCAACTTTTCGGTTAACAGCCGATCGCGCAAGCCGATTGCGGCACGGAGACAGTCCTGCTCCACTCTCACCACCATCAGAACATATCTTCAAAGCTATCAGCCCACAGAAAAAAAGCGCCACACCACCATCGGGTGGGCTCGAACCTCCAACCTTTCGGCTAACAGCTGATCGCGCTAGCCAATTGCGCCACGGAGACAGTCGTGCTCCACTCTCACCACCCTCAGAACATATCTTCAAAGCTATCAGCCCAAAGAAAAAAAAGCGCCGCACCACCACCGGGTGGGCTCGAACCTCCAACCTTTCGGTTAAGAGCCGATGCCGCTAGCCATTGCGCCACGGAGACAGTCGTGCCCCACTTTCACCACCATCAGAACATATCTTTAAAGCTATCAGCGCAAAGAAAAAGCAACACACCACTCCCGGGAGGGCTCGAAACTTCATCCTTTCGGTTAACAGCCGATCGCGCTAGCTAATTGCGCCACGGAGACAATCCTCCTCCAATCTACCACCATCAGAACATAACTTCAAAGCTATCAGCCCAAGAAAAAAAGCGCCGCACCACCACCGGGTGGGCTCGAACCTCAAACTTTCGGTTTAGAGCCGATCGCGCTAGCCAATTGCGCCACGGAGACAGTCGTGCTCCACTCTCACCACCCTCAGAACATATCTTCAAAGCTATCAGCCCAAAGAAAAAAAAGCGCCGCACCACCACCGGGTGGGCTCGAACCTCCAACCTTTCGGTTAAGAGCCGATGCCGCTAGCCATTTGCGCCACCGAGACAGTCGTGCCCCACTTTCACCACCATCAGAACATATCTTTAAAGCTATCAGCGCAAAGAAAAAAGCAACACACCACTCCCGGGAGGGCTCGAAACTTCATCCTTTCGGTTAACAGCCGATCGCGCTAGCTAATTGCGCCACGGAGACAATCCTCCTCCAATCTGACCACCATCAGAACATAACTTCAAAGCTATCAGTCCAAAGAAAAAAAAAGCGCCGCACCACCACCGGGTGGGCTCGAACCTCCAAGCTTTCGGTTAACAGCCGATGGCGCTAGCCAAGTGCGCCACAGAGACAGTCGTGCTCCACTCTCACCACCATCAGAACATATCCTTCAAAGCTATCAGCGCAAAGAAAAAAAAGCGCACGCACCACCACCGGGTGGGCTCGAACCTCCAACTTTTCGGTTAACAGCCGATCGCGCAAGCCGATGCGGCACGGAGACAGTCTGCTCCACTCTCACCACCATCAGAACATATCATTCAATAATGATTTGATTGATATGTGGGGTTAACCGTCCCAAAAGCCCATATGATTATGAGGACGCCGTAGTGGAGGGCTCCGAAAATTTCGACCACCTGGCGTTCTTTAACGGCGCCCAAATCAGAGCACACGGGCCTACAAACATTTCCGCCTCCATCGGAAATGCAGCCGCCGCAGAACATTTCATCAAAGCTATCAGCCCACAGAAAAAAAAGCGCCACACCACCATCGGGTGGGCTCGAACCTCCAACCTTTCGGCTAAGAGCCGATGCCGCAAGCCATTTGCGCCACGGAGACAGTCGTGCTCCACTCTCACCACCGTCAGAACATTCCATCAGAGCTATCAGCCCAAAGAAAAAAAAGCGCCGCGCCACCACCGGGTGGGCTTGAACCTCCAACCTTGCGGTTAACAGCCGATCACGCTAGCCAATTGCGCCACGGAGACAGTCGTGCCCCACTTTCACCACCATCAGAACATATCTTTAAAGCTATCAGTGCAAAGAAAAAAGCAACACACCACTCCCGGGAGGGCTCGAAACTCCATTCCTTTCGGTTAACAGCCGATCGCGCTAGCTAATTGCGCCACGGAGGACATCCTGCTTCACTCTCACCACCATCAGACATAACTTCAAAGCTATCAGCCCAAGAAAAAAACGCGCCGCACCACCACCGGGTGGGCTCGAAACTCCAACCTTTCGGTTACCAGCCGATCGCGCTAGCCAATTGCGCCAAGGGGACAGTTCTGCTCCACTCTCACCACCATGAGAACATATCTTCAAAGCTATCAGCGCAAAGAAAAAAAAGCAACACACCCCTCCCGGGAAGGCTCGACCTCCAACTTTTCGGTTAACAGCCGATCGCGCTAGCCCATTGCGCCACGGAGACAGGTCCTGCTCCACTCTCACCACCGTAGAACATTTCTTCAGAGGCTATCAGCCAAAGAAAAAAAGCGCCGCACCACAACGGGTGGGCTCGAAACTCCACCTTCGGTTAACAGCCGAGCGCGCTAGCCAGTTGCGCCACGGAGACCAGTCCTGCTACGCTCTCCTCACCATCGGAACATATCTCCAAAGCTATACGCCCAAAGAAAAAAGCGCCGCACCACCACCGGGTGGGCTCGAACTCGGACCTTTCGGTTAACAAGCGATCGCGCTTGCCAATTGCGCCACGAGACAGTACCTGCTCCACTCTCACCACCATAGAACATATCTTCAAAGCTATCAGCCCCAAAGAAAAAGCGCCCGCACCACCACCGGGTGGGCTCGAAACTCCAAACTTTCGGTTACAGCCGATCGCGCTAGCCAAGTGCGCCACGGAGACAGTCGTGCTCCACTCTCACCACCATCAGACATATCTTCAAAGCTATCAGCCAAAGAAAAAAAGCGCCGCACCACCACCGGGTGGTGCTCGAACCGCCCACCTTTCGTTAAAGCAGATCGCGCTAGTCCAATTGCGCCACAGAGACAGTCGTGCTCCACTCTCACCACCTCAGAACATATCTTCAAAGCTATCAGTGCAAAGAAAAAAAAAGCGCCGCACCACACCGGGTGGGCTCGAACCTACGACTTTCGGGTAACAGCCGATCGTGCTAGCCAATTGCGCCACGGAGACAGTCCTGCTCCACTCTCACCACCATCAGAACATATCTTCAAAGCTATCAGCCCAAAAAAAAGCGCCGCACCATCACTAGGTGGGCTCGAACCTCCAACCTTTCGGTTAACAGCCAATCGCGCTAGCCAATTGCGCCACGGAGACCGTCGTGCTCCACTACCTCTCACCACCGTCAGAACACAAAGCTTCAAGCTATCAGCGCAAAAAAAAAAAGCAACACACCACTCCCGGGAGGGCTCGAAACTCCAAGCTTTCGGTTAACAGCCGATCGCGCTAGCCAATTGTGCCACGGAGACAGTCCGGCTCCACTCTCACCACCAGTAGAACATATCGTCAAAGCTATCAGCCCAAAGAAAAAAAAGCGCCGCACCACCAACGGGTGGGCTCGAACCTCAAACCTTTCGGTTAACAGCCGATCGCGCTAGCCAATTGCGCCACGGAGACAGTTCGTCGCTCACTCTCACCACCATCAGAACATATCTTCAAAGCTATCAGCCAAAGAAAAAAAAAGCGCCGCACCACCACCGGGTGGGCTCGAACCTCAACCTTTCGGTTAACAGCTGATCGCGCTAGCGAATTGCGCCACGGAGACAGTCGTGCTCCACTCTCACCACCATCAGAACATATCTTCAAGCTATCAGCCCAAAGAAAAAAAAGGCGCCCGCACCACCACCGGGTGGGCTTGAACCTCCAACCTTTCGGTTAACAGCCGATCGCGCTAGCCAATTGCGCCACGGAGACAGTTCTGCTCCACTCTCACCACAATCAGAACATTTCTTCAGAGCTATTAACCAAAGAAAAAAAGCCGCCCGCAACCACCACCGGTGGGCTCGAACCTCCAAGCTTTCGGTTAACAGCCGATGCGCTAGCCAACTGCGCCACAGACACAGTCGTGCTCCACCTCTCACCACCGTCAGAACATTTCTTCAGAGCTATTACCGCAAAGAAAAAAAAAGCGCCGCACCACCACCGAGTGGGCTCGAACCTCCTACCTTTCGGTTAACAGCCGATCGCGCTAGCCAATTGCGCCATGGAGCAGTCGTGCTTCACTCTCACCACCGTCAGGACATATCTTCAAAGCTATCAGCACAAGAAAAAAAAAGCACCGCACCACCACCGGGTGGGCTCGAACCTCCAACTTTTCGGTTAACAGCCGATCGCGCAAGCCGACTGCGGCACGGAGACAGTCCTGCTCCACTCTCACCACCATCAGAACATATCTTCGAAGCTATC
>NW_023609562.1:0-21176 GCF_013339725.1 Rhipicephalus microplus | reverse complement strand
AAGCAGCTTTCTTGCATACTGGACCATAAATGACGGCAAAGTGTACGGCACAGGGCGTTACTTATCGCTGTGCAATCAGCATTCGCAGAAATAATACGTAAGTGCTTCTGTGCCATTACTTTATTTCCAGACAAACACTGCTATTGATCACTCCTGCTTTGTGTGTTGTGTTTATTCACGCATGTGTGTGTGTTTGTAAGTTTGTATACACATGCTTACTTCTAAAAAGTGTGTCATTCTTCAAGCAGAACTAATGATGAACACTGAACTTCATGTATCAATTCTTACTGAATGAGTTAGATAGCAATGATACAATCCTATAATAAATGATGGATAATTAGGAAAAGTGCCCACATTTTGAAATGCGAAGCATTTCTTAGCGAACTTGGTGCCTTTGATCGTATCTATCTATCTATCTATCTATCTATCTATCTATCTATCTATCTATCTATCATCTATCTATCTATATCTATCTATCTATCTATCTATCTATCTATCTATCTATCTCTCTATCTTTCTATCTATCTCTATCTATCTATCTATTTATCTATCTATCTATCTATCTATCTATCTATCTATCTATCTATCTATCTATCTATCTATCTATCTAGCCAGCTACGACATTTAGTTCTCCTTTCCATATCAATAATAATATCCCTACCAAACTTGGTATGGCATAATATGACTATATGGAGAACATATTAGACTAGTCATAACATGAATATCATGACATGTATGTCATGAGTGTCATGATTTACATTTCAAAGTCCTCTACAGAAAACACTAACATCACAGCAAGAGAGCCCAAAGCCAAGTCACGTGGAAAGGGGCTTGTAGTCTTTCAGTAGCAGGCACTCACCATGTGATGTGCTTGAGGACCTGAGCAGATTTCTTTTTTTTAGTCCTTTCGTTCAATTTTCAATAATGTTTTGTATTAGACATCGGATTTGACGTGAAATTTCACTATTCGCACACCCCTAGAAATTACTGATGAATATCTGAAATGTACAGTATAGTCCGTTGTCAAAGAGAACGTCTAGCGAGTGATAAGGTGGCATAACTTGGCACGTCTTCATCGCTGGAAAGAAGTACCCGATACTATAATGAAGTGTACTGCTTACCCACAGAAAGCTTGTTTGTGAACTTCTGTGCAATATTTGTCATCATGGCACTATAAAGTAAATGTTCCCTTTTAAAATGGACTGCACAGTACTTGCTAACATTTGCTGTTCGCTTTGGCTCATTTAAAGAGGTCGTTTGTTAGTGCCCGTTTCATTTCACATAGTAAAACACTCGTTTCTATTCGTGTATCTTCATGTTCATGTGTGAGAATATATTTTCAAGCATTGAAGATTGTCTCATGTGATAAAGTCGACTGGGGTATCAAAACCTCTCAGTTGTGGATAAAGAATGGGTCAAGTGAAAAGGTACTCTGATTCATCGCGAGGTGAAGTCTTTTGCATAAAAGTGTTTCATAAAAAAAATTTCCACATGTAGTCTCCAAGGCACAATCTAAACTGGTCAAAGTTCTATGTCTGGTGTCCGCCTCTTCTTAAATAAACAATGGTTAGTAACTGTGATAAGCAATACAAGAATTGGCAATACAATAGGAATACAAGAATGATAGGCCTTGCTGAAAAGAAAATATTATTGATGCTGTAATTGTGCATTACACACTAATATTCGTTAGCACGCTGCACACATCTACCAGGAAGTAACACTTTATTTCTCTTTGAACCCTCTAAAACATCTGCCACCCATGCGTGCCTTTATTTTGAGTCATGAAGTCTGATGCACTCATTGTTTCCAAGAGCAACTAGAGAAGATTGTCACAATGCTGTCTTTTGACATTGCGACTGTATTGCACATCTCATGTGTTCTCATTGAAACAGTACATTGCACATGAACATACGCCAGAAATCATTGATCATTGGTCTAAAAAGTGGGGCTCTCACTTTGAAAATGTCACTAGTAAAACTGATGAAAGGCAAAAGCAATCTACAGCTATCTAATAAACAGATTTGTCATAATATTGGTACGTACGGTGACACAGAAGCTCATTGATTGTTAAAATGACGATCGATACAAAGTACAACACGGTTCTCCTGCAGATTTTCAATGTGAATCCTGGCACCTTCATTCACTCTATATACATGTCAAATATTCCACGTATTGAAATCTTCTTTTTTTACTAGCAACCACCATCCTTAAAAAAGGCACTTTTTTTATCATACTTGAAGATCGTTCCCTGACTTTCTACGTTCAAAAGCAGCTTTTCGGCATCGAACTGTACAGTTGTTTACTAATAGACAGCCGAGAGTTGTAGGAAAGTCGCAAGTTTGAAAGTGGTTAAAAACTCCAGTATGCATCCACACCCTAAATGGAGCAGTACATAATCTGCAGCTGCCGCTACATACGGGAGAGTTCTGGCACTCTCACTCATGTGATGGCAATTTGTGCGAGTCTGTCACATGCACGACAGTCACGTGACTTTCCCGTATGTCATGGCAGTTGCGAGTTGATCACATATAGCATCGCACAAGAAACATTGCATACGACGTCGTAGTACCTGCAATATCGCCATGTTATATGTGACGTTTCTGCTCAGGTCACGTGACTATCCCACACGGAACAATGACCGAAAGTTGTGCTGCTGATTTTCAGCAAACAGAAACGTGTGAGACTGAAACAAACATATCAGTTGCCAGTGATGTGGCCACTCTTTATAGTGTAATGGAATAAAAGGATTGAAGGTGCTTTCCCGTGACACATGCCAGACTAAACCAAATGCAAACGAACATGCTAACCAACACCACCATAGCTCTATATCCAATACATGATCTTGCCAGCAAACCCCTTCAACCATGGAATTCACGAAACGTGGTGAATAACTGGACATGTCGCAGGTGCTCCGGGACTGCGCTCCGCTGTCACTCCACACCTCCCCACAAACTCCTACTTAATCTTTGCTTATTGAAAGTATAGCTTCTCTCCACAAACTGCCATATCATGCTTTATCTACTCCACACCACACGCACATTGTACATACAGCCAAGCATCAAAAGTTTAGAGTCCGCAAGGTTTGAGGAGATCTTGGACTTCCCAGCCATTTTTGACTTCCACACAGTAGAAGATGTTAGTGCGTTTTCTACCAGGTCAGAAGTCTGAATTCAAGACTGCACACAGAGGCGCCCCGCCGCGGTGGTGTAGTGCCTAAGGTAATCGGCTGTTGACTCGCAAGTCATAGGATTGAATCCCGGCTGTGGCAGCTGCATTTTCAATGGAGGCGAAAATTCTGTGGGCCCGTGTGCTCAGATTCGGGTGCATGTTAAAGAACCTCGGGTGGTCGAAATTTCCAAGCCCCAGCACCACAGTGTCTCTCATAATGATATGGTTGTTTTGGGACGTTGAACCCCACATATCGATCAATCAAATCAATGCACGCTGAGGCAGTGGTAATATTCAGTGTTTTTCTTGCGTATAGCGGTCCCTAAACTTTTGACTCTGGCTGTGCAGTAATTGCTACATGTAGATACCACTTGCTCCATCTATAGAGTTTCACTAATAATACGTTACAGGGAATTGTGGCGCCAGTGTCTACGAGAACTAGAACGCATGGTGCTTCAGCAAGCACGAGAATTATTGATCGGTGGTACGCAGATTTCTCTAAGCTTTGTACTTTCAACTCTGCTAAGCTCCATTTGCACTGGAGCCGCTCTGTCACGAGAAAAGTTTAGCAAATGTTCGACGGTTTTTAGTTGACCACCCTAACCTTCTAGGCTCACCAATATAAATCGGCTCGCAAAGTTAGCAACGATCAATTTTATCTGACACGAACGCCAACACACGACAATACGCAAAGCCACGAGCGGGCTTGAAGTTGCAAGCACGAAGATTAGGCAAGTACTCGCACTAACCATCATTCCCACGATGGTTGAATGATCGCAGTACCACAGTTCTCACCAGTAAATTCTGTAGGAACCTCTGTGGCTCCATCAATCGTACTGTGTGTTGCCCGATACCAACAAGCCACCGTACTGGAAATCGGGGGTAATTGACGAACTATAGCCAGACTGTTTTGCTATTTTGCCAGTGAGAGCCCGGAGGGAAGTTTCTTGATTAAAGTACAATTAGGGTACATTCTGTCACTCTTGCTACATTTAATAATCACTCCCATAATAACTAAAGATACTGAGCACGTAAGGCGAATCAATCGTGAGAAGGTGGAATTTGCAGTGCTTAGTAGTAATCACGTGTGTAATCTGTGGTTTTGCCCGGAAGAGCCATGATGTGATCCTAGTAATCCTGTCACAAGGACGTTAAGATGGCCTTCAAACCGACATGTAGTCTATTGACTTAGTGGTCAAGCATGAGCGACTACACGGGACAATTGAAAGGCCGTCGAGTCGATAGTCTTATTGAGTCAACGAAGCACCCCACAACTCCATCGAAACAGCAATGTCAATTGAGCAATGGAAGAGGAAACGGCGCGTACGTACCCTTTCGTTTACAGTATGATTTAAAAGCATCATATACGATCATTATTAATTATCTAAAGGGACTGTCTACCTTCTTCTAGTGCTTTACTGTTTTGTGTCACAATAAAAGAGTGCCATCTGAAGTGTCTAACCTTGCAGCAGTTTCTCCAGAAAATTGGTAAAAATCTTTAAAACCAAATTTTTAAATCAGTGTTCAGTCTCCTTCCATAAGTGGGATGAATACCCACAACACTGGTCGGTGGAGGTGATGACAATTGTACTGGCCATGAAAGTCGAACTGAAACGGTGCGCAGGCTTTGGGGGCTTCATCAAGTTTCATTTATTAATAAAACAAATACCTTAGTGGTTGTTTAAGATATGCACACACTTTTATTGTTGTTCTTATGAGCTGGCGCGGACGCCATGCTCGCGTTTCTTCGCCTTTTGCATTTAGGCATGCAGGCAAGTGAACACTCTGCTGGCAGTGCCACTGGGCACCTCTTTGAATGCGCGTGAAAAAAAAGAAGTCTCTGAGTCTCTGGCACAACCTAAAGCTGCATCAAGTTGGTAAAATATAATTTCTTGTTATAGACGTTTGTTTTTAATCAAAATAGGTCCATATGCAAGGACTTATAGTCCTACCAGTAGATTGGCCACATCGCTGTTGGGTGATGCTAGCGGTAATTTTCTGTCGACTTTCAACATCAAGTTAAAATTGTAATTCTTTTTTTCTGGCACGAAAACATGCTCGTTGCCACCGATGTGACGAATGATCTTCTCATTTGCACCACGACCAGAAAAATTTTTCCGTGCGGTAGACAGTCCCTTTAATGAAGTGTTTAAGAAATATTTGATTTTAACTAGCTATGAAAAATCATATATTAAGATGTTTAAACAAAAACAACAGACATTTTTGAGCTTTTAAGGAGATTTATATTATCTAACTTTCGGTTACTTGAATACGAAAATAATTATCTGTAGTGCCCTACACTTATTTGTCCGAAGCACCTGAACCACTCAACGGCCACTGAAAGCTGCTGTGTGGAAGCGCGACAACTCTATTGAAATGACGGGGTTGTGTTGTTTCGATGGTTTTTCAAAAGTTACGCGCAACGCGGGTATAACACATGCAACATGAATATAACACGGGTATATATACCCGTGTTATACTGATGAGATTCTTTGATGACATTGCATTGCTGAGTAACTCAGGGGATGAACTACAACTCATGATTGCAAAGTTAGACAAGGAGAGCAGAAAAGTAGGTCTTAAAATTAATCTGCAGAAAACGAAAGTAATGTACAACAACCTCAGAAGAGAAGAGCGCTTCGAGATGTGTAATAGTGCACTTGAAGTTGTGAAAGACTACGTCTACTTAGGACAGGTATACTCTGCGAAGCCGAACCACGAGATTAAAGTAACTATAAGAATAAGAAAGAGGTGGAGCACATTTGGCAAGCACTCTCAAATCATGACATGTAGATTGCCACTGTCCCTCAAGAGGAAGGTATACAAGAGCTGCGTCTTGCCGGTACTTAGCTATGAAGCAGAAACCTAGAGACTTACAAAGAGCGTTCAGCTTAAGTTCAGGACGACGCAGGTCTTGCTGCGTCGTCCTAAAAAGAACAGCGTGGATCAGGGAACGAACCAGGGTGAATGATGTCATAGCTGAAATCAAGAAGAAATGGGCATGGGCCGGGCACGTAGAACGTGGACAGGACAGCCGCTGGTCATTAATGGTAACTGACTGGGTTCCCAGGAAGAAGAAGGAAGGAAGTTTAAGCGGAAAGACCTGAGCGATTCCCAGATAAGGCAAGCGGGTTAGGGGGAGACAGAAAATTAAGTGGGCAGATGAGATTAAGAAGTTTGAGGGTAAAAAATGGCAGCAGAAAGCACAGGTCTGAGTTGACTGGCGGAACATGGGAGAGGCACTTGTCCTGCAGTGGACGTAGTCAGGCTAATGATGATGATAATGATATATACCCGCGTGACACGGATATGAGGCATGCCATAGTGGGGAACCTTCGGAATAAGTTCGGCCACCTGGAATTCTTTAGCGTGCACCTAAATCGAAGCATACAGAGGCGTATTTGTGTCTGCATTCTAACCCTACCGAAATGCAGCCACCGGAAACATAAATTACCTATCCTACATAACGTGATATAGTGTGGATTTTCGTGTCATCTAGAACATGCTGTGATCTTGTCTATGGCAACTGGGCAAGAGCGATCATAGAAGAAAACCTTTTCTCGTGGACCTGCACATGGTTCGTATTGCAGCGATGCCTCACCTGCAGAAAGAGAGAAGACAAAAACAAAAAGTATTTTTGCAAGGTGAACACGCACAAGTAGCTGCTTAAGCAATTGTTTTACATCAGTATATATTAATATTTACTACTGCATTTATTATTAGATTTACATCCCACTGCATCACAAAAGAGTTGCACGTTGGAACAAAGCTTAAGGAGTGTATTTTCTTAAATATGTTGCTTAAATTATACGAATGTACTTTTGTCATACACGAGAACTATTTTAAGCTATCTCCTTTGATTCAAGTTCTAACTTTATCATTGCCACGGCTATTCAAATTGATCACCGGTGATCGACGCTTTCGGATCGTCTATTTTGGCATGTTAAATTTATTTCTCATGCACCCAGCACTTTCTAGTAGATAGTTCAGGCACTCAACTTTCAGAATCAATTCGAATTTGCCCGTTTGGGCAACACAGTGATTTTTGACGGACCTTTGCACGAACCAATGTGCACGTATTGTTTGAAAAGTGCACTAGGCTGGGGAACTCGACAGAAGTGCATGCCCCTCATAATTATTGTACAGTAACATCGAAGTTTTGTAATGAAAATAATCTTTGCAAGCCGAATATCAAATTAAAATGTCAGCTTCGCTATTTGACAGTGTTAAACTGTAATAATGGCCATAATAATATGCCAGCTATTCAATAGAGAGCTCTTGCTAGGAGTCTGGAAAAATTTGTTATACAAAAAATATTTGCCAAGGTCCGCCGCATGTTTAAAGTGTCGAAGCGGTTCTCTATGACCATTTCCAGCAACTTTTGTTTTGCTTTCATAGTTATATCAGACACAGGGTTGCATCTAGTGTCACCAGTCGCTCCTATTACGTCGTCGTCACGCGCGCATGGATGCGCACCAGCGGTGCAAAACTCGTGTGCTTATCAAAACTCTCTTGCTACCCCACCTGAATTGAGTAAGGGCGAACTTAGAGTTCGAAGATGACAGCACCTCAGCTTCAAGTTTTATGGCGATGATGTCGTCCCTGAAACATCCACAGCCATTCATGGGTTTCTTTTGTACTATACATCCTCAAGTTGTCTCCTCCGCCACAACTGTGTATAGCCTCTCACCTTTGTGCACAATTTTATAGCTACTCTGGTTGCACGTGGTCCACACTTCGCTGGAGCGCAGTGTGCTGGTGCTGGCTGCAGAGCTTCTCCTTACTACAAGAAGGTTTCCAGAGCACATCTTGGCCCTGACTATGGAACAGTGCGAAACCTTTAGAACTGCACGCGATATTATCCTACTTTAATAGGATATGTGCAAAAACGAAACATAAATATGCTTGGATGCGTATATGGAAGCGCCAACCTATGCAGAGCGAGGTGGCTCATGAAAAGAGGTGATGCTAGATGTGTAGTGGAGCATATGCACCAACGCCTATGTGCCTTCGGAAGATAACGAAAAGCCCCGTGCTCTGCTTGCGCGAGAGTTTGTGCCGCCTTTGCCAGACTTGCTGTACGCCCATTTTCCGTCGCGACCTCGTTGCACTTCTGTGCTCCAATAAACGTCATCACATTTGGGTGGAGGTGCTGGAAATTCACAACTTGGCACTAGGGACACTTCCGCACGGCAACAATCGATGATAGCTTCATGACGTGATAAGAAATCCCAACCCAGCATGAGGTCATGAGAGCAAGATGGTAGTACAAAAAATTGGATGATGTACGAAACGTCTTGCATGACGACGCACGCCGTACACACAGCCGAGGGATGAATGTGTTGCGCGCTAGCCGTGGACAGCACGATGCCACAGAGAGATGTGGTCACTTTCTTCAGTTTGCGACAAAATTTTGCATTCATCACAGAAACGGCCGCCCCAGTATCAATTAACGCTTGTGTGGCGACTCCCTCAACATTGACATCAACAACATTTTGCGGCAAAAATGGAGGCCTTGATAATTGCGCGGAAGTTGCAGTTCTTGTCTCTGGAACTGCACTGATTAGTTTCCCTCTTCAGAAGGTGGTCTACGACGCGAAGGAGATGGCGATCGGCGACGAGGAGATGAAACGAGAAGTTGATGGGCGACGATCCGAGTCAGAGTGCCTCTGTTCGTATGCAGACGTGGTGGCCTGCTGCGACGCATAGGTAGGAGTTCCAAAGGAGGCGTACGCAGGTGTGGGGCGGCGGCGGCAGTAGCGTGCAATGTGGCCAGCGATGCCACACGCGAAGCAGAAAGGTAGGTCTTTAAAATTAATCTGCAGAAAACGAAAGTAATGTACAACAACCTAGGAAGAGAAGAGCGCTTCGAGATAGGTAATAGTGCACTTCAAGTTGTAAAAGACTATGTCTACTTAGGGCAGGTAATAACCGCAGAGCCGAACCATGAGATTGAAATAACTAGAAGAATAAGAATGGGGTGGAGCACATTTGGCAAGCACTCTCAGATTATGATGGGTAGATTGCCACTATCCCTCAAGAGGAAGGTATATAACAGCTGTATCTTGCCGGTACTTAGCTACGGAGCAGAAACCTGGAGACTTACAAAGAGGGTTCAGCTTTAATTGAGGACGACGCAGCGTTCGCTGTGTCATCCTGAAGAGAGCAGAGTGGATCAGGGAACAAACCGAGGTTAAGGATGTCATAGTTGAAATCAAGAAGAAAAAATGGGCCGGGCACGTTGCGCGTGGAGAGGATAACCGCTGGTCATTAAGGGTAACTGACTGGATTCCCAGAGAAGGCAAGTGGATTAGGGGGAGACAGAAGGTTAAGTGGGCAGATGAGATTAGGAAGTTTGTGGGTATAAATTGGCAGCAGCAAGTACAGAACCTGAGTTGACTAGCGGAACATGGGAGAGGCCCTTGTCCTGCAGTAGACGTAGTCAGGCTGATGATGATATCATCATCATCATACCTGTGTGACACGGATATAAGGCACACCATAGTGGGGAATCTCCGGAATAAGTTCGGCCACCTCGAATTCTTAGCATGCACCTAAATCGAAGCATAGAGAGGCGTATTTGTGTCTGCATTTTAACTCTATCGAAATGCAGCCACTAGGGAATATAAATTTCCTGTCTTACACAACGTGATACAGTGTGAATTATCGTGTCATCTAGAACATGCTGTGATCTTGTCTATGGCAACTGAGCAAGAGCGATCATAGAAGAAAACCTTCTCCCGTGGACCTGCACATGGTTCGTATTGCAGCGATGCCTCATCTGCAGAAAGAGAGAAGACAAAAACAAAAAGTATTTTTGCAAGGTGAACACGCACAAGTAGCTGCTTAAGCAATTGTTTTACATCAGTATATATTGATATTTACTACTGCATTTCATATTAGATTTACATCCTGCTGCATCACAAAAAAGTTGCACGTTGGAACAAAAACTTAAGGAGTGTATTTTCTTAAATATGTTGCTAAATTATACGAATTTACTTTTGTCATACACGAGAACTATATTTAAGCTATCTCCTTTGATTCAAGTTCTAGCTTTATCGTTGCCACACCTATTCAAATCGATCACCGGTGATCGACGCTTTTGGATCGTCCATTTTGGCATGTCAAATTTATTTTTCAGTGCATCCAGCCCTTTCTAGTAGTTAGTTCAGGCATTCAACTTTCAGAATCAATTTGAATTTGCTCGTTTCGGCAACATAGTGATTTTTTACAAACCTTTGCGAGAACCAATGTGCGTGTATTATTTGATAAGTGCACTAGGCTGGCGAACTTGACAGAAGGGCATGCCCCTTGTAATTATGGTACAGTAATACCGAAGTTCTGTAATGAAAAGAACCTTTGCAAGCCGAATATCAAATTAAAACGTCAGCTTTGCTATTTGACAGTGTTAAACAGTAATAATGGCCATAATAATATGCCAAACATTCAATAGAGATCTCTTGCTAGGAGTTGGGGAAAATTTGTGCTACAAAAATTATTTGCCGAGGTCCGCCACATCTTTAAAGTGTCGAAGCGGCCCTCTATGACCGTTTCCAGTCTCTTTTGCTGTGCTCTCATTGTTATATCAGGCACACGGTTGCATCTAGTGGCACTAGTCGCTCCTATGACATCATCATCACGCACGCATGGGTGCGCACCAGCGCTGCAAAACTAATGCGCTCGTAGAAACTCTCTTGTTACCCCACCTGAATTGAGCGACGACGAGCTTAGAGTTCGAAGATGACAGCACCTCTGCTTCAAGCTTTATGGCGATGATGTCGTACCTGAGACATTCACAGCCGTTCATGGTTTTTTTTGTGTGTACTATACATCCTCAAGTTGTCTCCTCTGCCACAACTGCGTAGAGATTCTGACCTTTGTGCACAATCCTATAACTACTCTGGTTACGTGCGTGGTCCACACTTCGCTGGAGTGTGGTGTGCTGGCGCTGGCTGCAGAGCTTCTTCCTAACTACAAGAAGGTTTCCGAAGGACATCTTGGCCCTGACTACGAACAGTGCGAAGCCTTCTAGAACTGCACGCAATATTATTCTTTATTAATACGATACGTGCGAAAACGAAAAACAAATATGCTTGGATGCATATGTGGGAACACCAACTTATGCGGAGTGAGGTGGCTCATGAAAAGAGGTGACACTAAATGAAATAGAGAAGTTCATTGGACACTTAGTTTACAGAGGAATTATTCACACCATGGGTATCCATCTATACTAGAACACCTGGAGACTCTTATCACAAGACAACAAAAATTTACTGAGAAAAGAGTATGAGTACACTTGTGTCTCACGAAAAACTATGCAATGCTTCACTGCATGGCACGAGCAATGGAGCAGCACCTCGGTTCTGATTTTCTTTATCTATGTGAAGAACATTTTGTACAACAATAATTATTTTTTACATTGTTCCTAGGGTCACTTACCTACAAAATTTATATTCTGAATTTTCGTAGTTCTGAATAGTTTTGCATAGATAATGTCTTTTATTGCACTGTTTACCATCTGGCAACCGAAAATTTCACATTTTTGTTCACCCTAAAATATTTTTGTTGTTCTACACTATATATTTTTTGCAAAGAGCATTTCATTGTGCGAAGTTTGGCATGCTGTGGTGCATGCTGGAGTACTTTTCCAACTGGCAAAAACGATGTTCCCGAGACATATAAAGAACAACCATTTCCACGTGGTAACGAAAGAGTTAGGTGTCCTTTCTCTAATATTTATTTATAATTTTTAATCTATTGGTTCACCAGATTATAATGAACGGGGGGAAGTGGTGGCTTCCATAAGACCTAAGGATTGCTGTAAGGCCTACCCTTTCGCTCTGACCACCACAAAACAGTAATCCCAAGGCTTTAAAGCTGAAAGTTGACAGTGTTCTGGTGTCTTTTCACTTTCTTGTCGCAAATCCCTTGTCACAATGTATATCGCACTAATCCTATTCTTATAAATCGCATGTCTTGTCCATTCATTCTATACAACTGCCATGAAACAACTTGAAACTAATTTCGAAGAAGTGCATGAATGTGCCTTTCAACCCTGTCCTTGCAAGAACTACTAATAACTTAAATATAAAGCTAACGCTCTGCCTTCTCTCAAGTGGTGAACATTAAAGCAAGCTGTCATTAGCTAATAGCTATAATTCACTCCTATCTGTAAATGCCTTCGGGCTCCGTAGTAAGAAAAATAAATAAGTGCAAACTTGTAACAGAGTGTAGCATACTGGAGGATGCGGCATACTATGTGGCATACAATGTTTTACATTTATTTTCCTGTAAGGTCGTTCTAGTTCTGAATGGCTATGAATGTAGCTCCGTGTTTTGAATAAATACAAAAAATAACAATGAACACTCGCTAATAAAGCTGTTGACAAATCCAATTTATTCTATTGACTTGCGTTTTTAATGTCAGATACGATCCTGTCCCGCTCTTGATTGAAAGGGCATGTTTCGAGCAGTCATTGATAGCCGGTTTGGCCGACATAAGTTTTGCTTCATGTCAAACAGACTGCACCCATCCCAAAGCGCTTGAATGAGCATGGAGCGAGGGACGTCAACGTATGTAGGGCACCCAGGAATGTAAGACAAGGGACATCGTAATATACATTCGCTCGACTCCACTGAGACATCACATTACACACGACATTGAATGAATTGACCTCGTAAAGTACGCTTGCGTTTAGTACAACAAGCTTCAAGGTTGTAACATGCACCAACTTGGGTGTTCTGCATTGAGGTATCTGTGCTTGTGTGTAAAAGTATGTGTATTTGTACGATTAAATCTTCCATACAATTAAAACATTCTTCGCATGGTAGGATGTTTTCATGACCATGTAACATTTCACCAAAGAGAATAATGCAAAATTAAACTCCAGATTTCAAATAATTTGGATAAACTCAGAGAATTTGTGGAACTAAATTCTGATAAATACTGAATTTCTGCCAAAACATTAAGTTCAAAAAAGATTCCTCTGAATTCAAAGACCAATTCTGAAAACATGGAGCCCAAGTTACGTGCCTATCTAACTAGTCATACTAGAGCACAAAATACAGTGCCTAGCTGTCTGCCCAATGATCATGACCAGTGGGGCAGCACCACTAAGAGTGGTGAGCTGTTCGTATCTAATCTGAAGGGGATAACAAAAGAATTTTCTACAGAGGTAATTTGATGCATAAAATAATTTTACATATCGAAAGTACTAGATTCAAGGGGATTTAACAGCTGTCCTTTGATCCCAATACCTAATTCTTTTACGTTGCTTCAATATATGTAGGTCCAACTGTATAACAATGTGAGCAGGGTAAAAGAAATACGTGTGCCCCAGCAGTGTAACAATCATTGCCCACTGGCAAAATCAGCACGCCAGCTTGCTCATCACTCGACCACAAAAAAAACATACCTAGTTTACTGAGGAACAACGCACGAGTTTCAGGATTGCGGACGGTCGACGGGATGTACGCTGCGCCGCCGTGTGCCAGCACAACCGCCAGGGACGTGACGAGGGCTGACACGACTTCCGGGCCGTACACCAGGTCTGAAGGAATTTGCGAATAGGAAAAGCAGAAGGAGCATTAATAAGATGGGCCAACTACGGCGAAACTGCAACACGAGCCTGTGAAGCACTTTGTGAACCTGTCCGTGCACATGTCACCAGTGCGCACGAAGTATGTGATACACACAGAAAATATCAATTACTGAAGCGTCGTTGTAAATACAGTGGAAACCGACAGATATTTCGCGTGCCCATGCGGGTAAACTTGTAAAGCTGGTACTTGTGTAACCTCTACAAGTTTCTAGCATCGGTCCTATACAGTGCACACTGCAAAGAAACAAGAGGTTCCACTCAATCAACGTACAGGATGTTATTCTACACATTTTTTTTTTGAAATGAGAAAATACATATATTATGCATTACTATGCAAATGTTTAGAATGGCAAAAATAGTTTTATAAAATTTAATTAACTACAAGCATAGACACTTTTTCTCATGACCAAACTTGGAATGCTTCTGTGGGGAAAGATGGCGTATACAAACTGGCTGGTAAACTACTAACTGTACAGAAACAATTTACACATCTACAGATCTACTGAATAATGAGCACACGTACATAACTATTTTTTTATGCAGATGGCCTTTTCACAACGAAAGGCCATATTCATAATCAGTTTACATCTCATTGCATTCACAGTGTGTTTTGCGTATCTACTATTGATGTAACGCCCAAAACATATACTGTGCACAATATGTGGTGTGTCTTTGCCACGTCTTCTAGAATTTTTTGCAGCCACTTGTCAAAATAAAGGACTACAAAGCACTGAAAGTTTCCCAGGGCCTCTGCGAGTGAATTGTGGCAAAGAATATACTGCACGGTCCTCTTTCACTGCCTACTTAATTTTTATCACTTTAATACGTTTAAAATGCATGAACTGGCCTATAGAAAATGAAATGTAACACATGCATAGATGCTTCTTATGTGCTTTTTTCTCTTTGTCCGGTTTGGACTGTTTTAAACCTAATTTTTTTAAACATGAATTTGCGGATTATCGATGCTCCTGAACAGTCATTCTGGTCTTATAGCATTTTAGTTTTCGTGAATTTCACCAAAAATCTGCAACATACCGAGCTCTGAGGATTACGTCTGCTCAGCAACAGCTCCTCGAAATTTGCATTGTTCGCCCCAATGAAGCGCTTCAATCCCTTGCATGGCACTCCGTGACGCCGTTCCACTTGAGGTTGTCCACTAGTGAGCGAAGAACGGCGCCGTGGCCATCAGTGAATGTGTACTACAAGGGGCGACAGGTCTTGCACACGACGATGCCAGTCAGTCCGACGCCACACCTCAGTTCTAGAATGCGCCTGCAGTGAAACGATTTGCTGCGGTTACCGAAATCTGCACTCGGATCGAGCAAACGAACTGTCTAGAAGTTTTCAAACTTATTTGCCATGCAAGAAATGCCTGTTTTCGAGGCACCATTCAGACAGAAACTTTGATGCCTACAAGGAAAAACGTAAGGTAATCATAATCATCACCTAAAGCAAAGTTAAAATGGTAAATCCTAGTTAGCAGTAGCCCCTGAAAGGCCATACCTGCAGTAAAATGTGCAATAAGCCCATGGCTGACAAGCTTTTGGTATCGTCAGATAATCTAATGAACTGTGCAAAGTTTTAAGCAGGAATATAAAGACCAACCTATGCATTTGGTAAGGACGTCCATGTGATTACGTGAATGTCTCACAAAGAAAAATTGGAATAGAAACAAGTTAATTAAATTGAGACCCTTCAGTAAAAAGTCAATAAAGAAAAATAAAATAAAAAGCACCGCTTAAGCGCTTTGTACAGACGGTTAACCAGCGAAGTTTAAATGTGCGGCTCCAGTGTTTATCGCGAGCTGGGATCTATTGAAGGGCCTTCAGTTGTAGCTTTGGATTTCTCTGTCACTACAATCAAGAGATGCGTGCTTTAATCTTAGTATTCAGTGACATGTGCCTTAATCTTTGTGCTTGGTTACATATACTTTAAATGTTGCTACAGACACCTAAAGGAAATTTATTGGTACTGATTGATGGTGCCACAGGTAGCCTTCTTCGCTAGCAATCCAGAAACCTTTCGCCTGTTTAGCCTCTCCGCCTTTCACTTGACCTTTCTCTATGCTGACAAAACCTGAAGAGATGCTAGTGCGGGGGCCTTTTAAGATAGCGCACGCTACTATCGCTTCTTCGTTCTCAAGTGTAACTGTGGTAACGGCCGATCTCGGTGCCAAAATCCGTGCAGTTCCTGATGGATCCTACGCACTCACGGATCGCCACATACACGCACCTTACAGGCATACACGGCTTCGTAAGCAAGGGGTCTCACCTGTCATGTTGTGAGGCTTGTCGTCCCACCAACCACAGAAGCCGTATGTTCTTTTAAAGTGACTGTCATGCGAGCGTCCTAGAACGAATACAATCGATTCGCCATGTATAATTACGCCATCGCTCGGTTGAAAAAAAAAAAAAAAAGGTGAACTAGAACAATCAAACGCAGCGGGAAAAAACTCACGATGGTGTACGTGACGAAGCCGGGGATGTCTTCATCGCTGTTCACACCTCCGAGTTTCTCGGCAAAGTGGACGTATACAGGCTGTCCGTGATCTCGACATTTTTTTTTTTTCTTCTAGCTGCGAAAGCGAGGGTGATTCTGCGGTTAGTCAGGAGTCGCCGGAGGCCGAGATGTCAGTCATTGGCGAACCACTACCTTGTTCATGAGACACTTGAGGAAATTGGTTATGTACGCCGGCCTCGGCGGGTACGCTGACGCAGTAGGATGGAGAATTGTGCGGTCGATCAACGCTTCCTGAAATTCCTGCGTCAGTAGTTCCCTTCGGCACTGTATCCTGCATGCGTGAATGTTACGAGGATTCGTAAGCGATCATTCGTGCGAGTTGTACCAACGAACTCCATCATCGATCTGTGCATCCTTTCTTGAATATGAACTTGTCGGCTATCACGCATATGGCGAAGTTTGAGTCATTGAAGAAGTCCATCGCCACCGATTTACCAGCAATTTCCTCAGTTCGGCAACCGGAACGCAGGCGAGGAATAAAGTCGAAATAGATCTCAACGTTTTTTCAGTCATAGTTGGGCAACCGAGTGTGCTGATTGTCATAAAGAACGGGTGATACTCGAAGCCATTCCGGAGATCCGAAAGCAAGGATCTACAAATACACGTGCTCTTTGTTTAATAAGGCAGCGTTCCCAGAAGTAGCCAAAACAGCAGTCGTGATTTTATTTTGGAGCCAGAAAAACTGTTTAGCTAAAGCAACGCCTCCTCTAGAAAGATGCGTGCCGTTTGAGAAGAAAAACAGCTGCCATACCCTTTCACTCCTTCATTATGAAAATGTTCTCAGTCGCTAGCGTCACTTGTGGCGGACGGTGCAACAACGCAACACTTTGAATAGCCTCTAAAATAGTGGTGGTGCACATTTGCAGGTCTCGAACAACTCTCGACTGACGCTCCCCTATGGGCCGCAGATGAAAAACGCTTAGCTGGTACTAGGGTGGCTAGAATGGAGAGGTGTGAAAAGCGGCCGCTGAAACAAGCCCCAAAGCGCGCCGATGCCGCTTGGGGCACTGCATGCACCGGCGTGGGCTCCATTTTCACAACAAGAGTGGGAAAGGGCTGAGAAAGGGTTCCTGGTAGTACATCAACAGGCCCAGAAGCATTCCAATTAAGCTGATAAAGACATTAGGTCCGAAGTCTAAGCAGGCTTTGAGAGAGGCAGTGAGCACGATAATAATCGATGGTGAAGTTCCCGATGGATGGAAACTTAGCATGATGAGCATGATCTATAAAGGAAAGGGGGACAAAGCTGACATAAACAACTACCGTTCTATAACAGCGACATCAGTGGTCTACAGGCTGGCGATGCAGATTATAAAGGAAAGACTGCAGGCATGGATAAAGGATGAGGGGGTGCTGGGGGAACTGCAGAATGGGTTTCGGAAACACAGGACGTTGGAAGACAATCTGTTCTCACTGACGCAGTGCATCGAAATAGCAGAAAAGGAACACAGGCCCCTGTGGCTAGCATTTTAGGATATCAAGGGAGCATACGATGGCGTGGTTCAAGAGGAATTGTGGGGAATACTGGACACACTAGGCGTGGAACATGAAGTCACTAATCTTTTAAAGGATATCTATAAAGGTAACAAGGTAGTTATAAAGTGGGAAAAACAGGTATCCAAGCCTGCAGAGGTAAAACGGGGGCTTGGGCAGGGGTGTCCCCTGTCACCCTTATTATTTATGATGTACCTACAAGGATTAGAGGCCAAATTAGAGGGAAGTGGACTGGGCTTCAACCTCTCTTTAGTCAAACAAGGAAAACTCATTGATCAGGCACTACCAGCATTAATGTACGCAGATGATATAGTGCTAATGGCCAACAACAAGGAAGATTTGCAGAGATTGATGGACATCTGCGGTAATGAGGGAAATAGGTTAGATTTCAGATTCAGTAAGGAAAAATCAGCAGTCATGATTTTCAATGATAACGAAGGTAGTGAGCTTAGAATACAGGAGGTCACGCTAGAGATAACAGATAAATACAAATATCTGGACGTATGGATAAGCAATGGGACCGAGTACCTGAGGGAACACAAAATATACGTGACGACTAAAGGTAACAGGAATGCAGCAGTGATTAAAAATAGGGCACTGTGGAATTACAATAGGTATGATGTTGTGAGAAAAATATGGAAAGGGGTCATGGTTCCTGGGCTGACGTTCGGCAATGCGGTCTTGTGCATGAGATCCGAAGTTCAAGCAAGATTAGAAATTAAGCAACGTGGAATAGGTAGGCTTGCTTTAGGAGCTCACGGGAATACACCAAATCAGGGAGTACAAGGTGATATGGGATGGACATCATTTGAGGGCAGGAGAGCTAGCAGCAAGATAAAATTTGAGAAGCGACTAAGAGAAATGGGGGAGGAGCGTTGGGCTAGGAAGGTTTTCAGCTACTTGTACATGAAGAATGTCGATACAAAATGGAGGAAGCGAACCAGGAAATTGACTGGTAAATACTTAGAAAACAGCAGGTGGCCAAACCAAAAACAACTATCGGTTAAGAAGAAAGTGAAGGAAACAGAGACTGACATGTGGAGAATGGGCATGATTAAGAAGTCCGCACTAGAGACCTATCGAACCTTTAAACAGGAAGTTGCCAAGGAAAGTATCTATGATAATACTCGGGGTAGTTCTCTACTGTTTGAGGCCAGGACGGGAGTACTGCGAACCAAGACATATCGGGCCAAATACGAAGGGGTAGACACAGTATGCAGTGCGTGTGGAGAGGAAGAAGAAACTGCCGAACACTTGATAATGTTCTGTAAAGGGCTTCACCCTATAGTTAAGGATGATGGCTCAGAGTTTTTCAAAGCACTGAGGTTTAGGGACAGGGAGGGCAAAATAGACTTTAAGCGGGTAGACTTAACTAGAAGGAGGTTATCTGATTGGTGGCTAAAGTCAAGGCACGAGTGAAAATTACTCTTCACTGCAAAGTACGAATCCTCAAACCGACTTTTTAAGGGGAAAAAAGAGATATAGTATTTGGTTCATTAAGTATTACGGCTTGGTGGCGCTAGCCACCGCCCGATCTAAAGGGTACAGCCAAATCCATCCATCCATCCATCCATCCATCCATCCATCCATCCATCCATCCATCCATCCGGGTAACTTTGCGGAGGAAACAAACGAGACAGCACGCGCCGCTCTGCACAAAAATTGCTCTCACGCTGTGTGGTGGTGACCCGTTTTCGGTAAAATGATTTTGATTGAGCAAATGTAGGGCAGTACATAGCACCTAAGCTCTTTAAAGTCTCATCTCTGAAAACCATTCTTGAAAAGGCTTTGATATGTTTAGTTTAAGGTCCCAAAACCACCATTTGATTATGAGAGACGCCGTAGTGGAGGGATCCGGTAATTTCGACCACCTGGGGTTCTTTATCGATTATACTCCAAGATCAGAAGTTAGAATCAATGCCCCGACGCTGCTGGAGCCAGAATATCATTTTAATAAACCTCGTATTTATAATTGACATGTCATAAAGCATTCGTTAAACATGGTTGTAGTACCATAATTTATCTTGCTCTGATAAACGTAAACCCAAGAGTTTGTTTCACTAGGCACGAAGAATCAAATGTGGATTTTACCTATTCCTAGAAGCGTTTAGGATGAACATTGTCCTACAGGCCATATTAGCTATTAACCACCTTAAACAACGAAGACATTGACACTTTGTCCTTCCTTCTGCTATTGAGAGCTTCCTATGAATCTATTTAAATATTGCAAGAACGATTGGCTGTCTTGCGCATTTTTTTAAATAATTCTTATTACTGTATTGTATCTTTCACTGTGATGTCTCTGTGCAGCAGTGCATAGTTTTGATCCCGATGATTTCCGACACTTCATTATAATATTATCTGTAAATAATTTTTTACGATTAATTTCCAACTATATCGCAGTAGATATATGTAATTTTAAATAATCAAAATCGTCATATTAGATGCTTCGCCCAGCTAATTCACTTTCCCGAATAGCAGATCTCCTCGAATTTTGGTCACACTACTTATTCATTTTTGTTTTTCATGTTCATGCCAAGTCATGATACATATGTATTCCCTCGCTCTCTATTTGTGGAGCTTTGTTTCATATTATTTGTATTCTTACTTGGTGTCATTTCATACGTGTAAAGTTTTTTTTTTTTATTCTACATGTATGAATGTCTGTAGTGTATTGCTGCTTTACCAACTTGTGACTGGGTCGGTACTTTGTGAACGCCTCGAGGTTTTAGTCCCATGCTCCTCGACCTAATGAAAAAAATGAAGTCTCCGACCAAAACAACTATAGCTAATTTAGCTGAAATAAACTAGCGAATTTTGCACGAGATGCCGGACGTAGAATGCAGTGGCCTAATGTGCACTGGAGAGTTTCATGCGATAGCTTATAACAATGTGGCGCATGTTAAATCCATTTCCCATTGTCACAGAAAGCCGAAATATTATTTAACCATCAACCCTCTCCGCAAAGATATGATCACTGAGCTAAAAAAATTACAGTAATTTTGCAGCTTGCATCTGATAGCGGACCATAATCGCAGGTATTTGCAGTTTAAATAATTTTTCCTCTTTTAACCTACACAGGCCCCGCTAGAATTGCAACTGTTTATGGAAACGTGAGTTTTCCTTTTCCAGGTACTGCAAACTTAATGCTCCGCGACCTGTACTATCAGCAGAAGCAAATTTTATTTTGGAAACTGTTACAAAGATGTAACGAAGTCCTTGGGCCGGCTGCCCTCAAGCGTGCCTTCGCGTCATCTCGGACATTCTTTTGTGGGGTGTGGGTTGTCCCCTGCACCGGCTGTGTTTGTCTCGTCTGTGCGCTTCGCCTGCGGGGCAGTGGTTACGGGTGGGCCCCTCTGGAATGTGCGGAAGGCCAGTTGTGTGCTACAGGAG